>PVKB01003021.1:0-230919 GCA_004027205.1 Ctenodactylus gundi
TTTTTTTTTTTGCCTTTAATTTTCTTGATATGATAATAAAAAATTAAAGTTTTGTTATTTATGTACATTAGCTATAATATTTTATATATTTTCATCTGTTGTCCAAGACAGTTCTTTACTCAAAAAGACAAGGGGAAAAATTGGCAGGCTGAGCAGGCCCAGGGACACAGGCCTAGATCCTGGCACTCTGGGAGGCCGAGGCGGGAATCACACGTAGCAGACCAACCTGGGGCAACTGGTGAGACTGTATCTCAAAATATAAAACAAAAAAGGGCAGGGAGGTAGCTCTCAGTGTGAGGCCCTGGGTTCAGTGCCAGAAACACCAGCAGAGCCCAGCAGGCTGGCAGTAGACGCCCCTGGGCTCAAGGCTGGCCCAGCCCCGGAAAGGGCCCAGCTCCTCAGTCCTTCCCCGATTCTGAGGCACCCTCAGAAGCCAGGTGCCCTTCCCGGGTCCGCGCAGGCGCGGGCAGAGCAGAGGGCCAGTCGGGCCGCGAGGGCCTCACTGGGCACGGGAGGGGACTCGGGGCCGCTTCAGAGGTGGGCATCCCAAGAGGGTTGTTTTCAGTTCGGTTCCAGGTGGGGACAGGTTGATGTCACCATCTGTGTCCATGCCAACCTGCAGAATCAGTGCTGGTCCTAGGAGCCCTCAAGCCAAGCGTGGCTCGCTAGGATTGCACACTCGTGTGAGCAGGGGTGTGGAGGCCCTGGGCTATATGATGGGGATGCAGGCGCCCGCGGTGAGCATTGCGTGGGGTGTGCGTTGCATGGGGTGTGTATTGCATGGGTGTGCATTGCATGGGTGTGCATTACATGGGTGTGTGTTGAGTCAGTGTGCATTGCATGGGTGTGCATTGTATGGGTGCGTTGTGTGGGATGTGCATTGTGTAGGGTGTGCATTGCATGGGGTGTGCCTTGGATGGGTGTGCATTGCATGGGCTGCACATTGCGTGAGGCGTGCATTGCATGGATGTGCATTGCGTGTGTTGCATGGGGTGTGTATTGCGTGGGTGTGCATTGCACGGGTGTGCATTGTGTGGGGTGTGTTTCATGGGTGTGCATTGTGTGTGTTGTGTGGGGTGTACCATGCACGGGTGTGCATTGTGTGGGTGTGCATTGCGTGGGTGTGCGTTGCATAGGTGTGCGTGGGAGTGCGTTTGTCACCCACTGATCCACTGGTGAAGGAGAGGGGCAGGGTCCTTGTCAGACTCTAAGCAATTAAGATAATTAAAAAAGAAAGCTTATTGGGTAAACATGCTCTGGGATTATGACCCCTTAATTAACGGACCACAGGGAGAAATTACAGCAGAGGCAAGGTAATTAACACGTGCATGTGCATGAGACCTGAGGAGGGAGTGTGAGGGGACAGCATGGCCCATGGGGACCAGGCGGGCCGAGGAGGTGGGCAGGCCGCTTCTGGGGATAGCCCTGTGGCAGCTGGCTGAGCCCCTGTCCCCTGGGACCTGGGGCAGGTTGATGGAGCCCGTCTGCCTGGCAGTACCCGCCTGCCTCGGTGGGTGGCAGCTGTCGGGAAGAAATCACTAAAGGGCTGCCCACGGTGGGGTTCCTTCCTGCCACTCCCAGCCTGGAGCCCATGTGGTCACCAGAGCATCTCGACTTTGCCAGCACCCCAGAGGCAAAGGGCTTTTCCCCAAGACCCACCAAGCCGAGCACCTGAGCTTGCACCTTGTTTGACCCAGGATCCCACTGAGAGCCCCACGCTGGGGATTCGCCTATATCGCCAGCCCCCACAGCCCCTGTGCCACACAGTTTCTCAGCCCAGTGCCTGTTTTTCGGTCTCAATTTGGTTCCTCTGGAGGAGTCCATGGGCCCAGTGACCCTGGCTTCACCCAGGCTAGGGTGAGCCCATCTCCACCTTCCCTGCCTCCAGGTGCTATGGAAAGTGGCACCCAAGCTGGGGACTTCGGGAGCAGGTCTCCTGCCCCTCTGGCCTTCTGGTCCTGCTGTTGCCAGGACCCCCTTGGCCCCCCAACACTCACCCGCCTGATCTTCTAGCACCCCCTAGTTCTTGGCTGACCCCACACGACTTTACAGAGTAAGGCAAACTCTCCCAGCCAGTCACCAGCCAGCTGCCCAGGGCTGCCCAGGCTGGAGCACAGTGTCCTTATGGGTGAAAGGAGGGTGCTGGCTTCCAGCAGTGTCCAGAGCACCCAGAGGTGGCCAGTGACTGGGATGTGCTCGACCCCTTTGCAGTCAGGCAGGTTCTGAGCCCTGGAGTTCTGGCCCAGACCCAAGGTGGTCCCCTCCAAGACCCCTGCTGCTGTGGCTCAGGAAACCCCATGGGGGGCATCAGAGGTGGCAGTGGTGGAGGAGAAGGAATCCTGTCAAGGGTCACCATGGGCCTTGGGAATTACCTGGGTAGGGGCTGCATTTCCCACCTTTATACTCTTTGGGGACAATTAAAAGCTCTTCATGGGAACCCATACCTTGGAGGCCCAGGACCTAGGGCCTGTCGCTTGTCCTGGGCGTGGGCCTGGCTCCTTCTGCTCCCTGTGCCACTGAAGGAGACCAAGAGTAGACGAGGTCAGAGCCCTGATTCCTGGGACCGTTGTGACCAGTCGGGGGACCCCTCCCCCCCGTGGGCTTGCTCTGAGGACCCAACAGCATGCAGAGCCGGTGCCCCGTGAGTAGGTGGCCACGACCGCAGAATCACCTGTGTCCCTCTGAGGGCCCGGCTGCCCAGCAAGCAGACCCACAAGTGAGGCCCAGCGGGCATCCTTGGGAGCCCCCGGGCCCTTTTCTCAGGCACCATGCCCGAGATTGATGAGCGAGGTCTCACCGTGACCCACCCTCCCCTGAGTAGAGGCCCTGGTCACTCCGTGAGACCCACTGCCAGTGACAGCTGTGACCTCTGCAAACCTCAGAAGCATGGAGGCTCAGCCCAGGAGGGACCCTGGTGGGAAGCTCTCCTGGGACGGACGCAGAGCCCGCGAAACAGCTGTCATCGCCACTGGCTGTTGGTCGGTCTCATTGCACGCCCTTTCTGTGTTTCCAAAATCCCTCAAGACAGACCAACGAGATGCCAATTGAGTTTCATCGGGAGATACCTGTGGGCAGGAATTCTGCTCCTTTGGATCGTAACCCCTGCCCCACTCCAAATCCTGCTTTGTCGCTGGGGCAGCTGGGGTCCTCGTGGGAGGGGATGTGTCTAGCACGGGAAGGTGGTAGAAGACCCCTGCCCAACAGCAGAAGGGGGTCTGGAGGCTGGGCGGGGGCGGGGGGTGGAAACAGGCTGGGATGGGCACGTGGGGAAGGGAGGGGCGGGAACAGCCTGCCCAGCGCCCCAGCGCCCCAGAGGGCAAAGGCTTCCCGACTCCTCAAGGTGCTTTCAGGGGAATGGGGAACCCTGGGGAGCCTCTGCAGCATGTGCACATGTGGGGAGCCATGTTCTGATGGGCATGTGCATGTGAGCATGCATGTGGCCCTGGGAGTGTGTGTGCCCATAGGGTGCGGGCACGTATGTGCATGTGTGAGGACATGTGTGTGCAGACAGGGGTGGTGGGTACAAGCATGCACATGGCCATGCAAGCGTGTGCAGGGGGCACAGGCACGTATGTACACATGTGGGGAGGATGTGTATGCAGACAGGGACATGTGTGTAGGTCATGTAAGGCCATGGCAGTGTGTGTATGTGTGCATGAGGTGTAGGCACGTGTGTACACTTGTGGGGAGACATGCGTGCAGGCAGGGGCATGTGTGTGGCCATGTGAATGTGAGTATATAGGCCTGTGTGTGCACTGGGAACCTGTGTGAAGTGTGTGCAAGCACTTGTGTAGCCACGCAAGTGTGAGTGTGGGGGGGCCATAGGCACGTCCATGCCCTGGGGACGTGTGTGCAGACAGGAGCTTGTCTGTGTAAGCATGTGAGTGGTCCTGCGAGTGGGAGTGTGTTGGTACAGGCATATGTGTGCATGCATGTGAGGTGTGTGTGTATGGGTATGTGTGTGTGTGTGTGCACACGTGTGTGTGTCATAGATGATGTTCCTTTGCCCTGAACTCAGTATGGGGAGGCAGCAAAAATAAAATAAAAATAAAATAATAGCAGTGCATTGGAGGGTGAAACAGCCGCACCCCTGTCTGATGAATGGCCCGGGGCCTCGGTTTTTAACTAATTGCCTACATTAAACAGAATGTCCCTTAAAAAGAAGGCGGGGAGGGGACGGCCACGAGACACTTTTCAAAGCTTCCTTAATAAGAAGCGTGTTTGGGATTTGACCGTAATGGCTAGCCTCGCTTGCCAAAACCCGACGCCCTGGCAGGTAACTCCTCAGGCAGATCTGAAATGGTACCTAAATGAATTAGCAATAAAATGGACTTAGGCCGAGCCGTGGGGGCCTCCATTAATCTTGGTTAATCACGAAAGAGGTGCCACTCACTTTTCTTAAGAAGTCACGGTTTTCTCCCCTTGCTGGCGACCAGATTTCATAAAGTAACATATTTCTAATGAAAGGTCTCGGCTTGAATTAAACCCTGGAGGTTTATGCAGATTTCGCGTTTGATTACTGCTGGCATGGGCTCTTCGCAGGCTGCGGAAGGAAGGTCCGTTCTGAAAGGGCCCCAGCGTGCAGTTCATAATATTCTTTGAAATAAAATAGTGCACTTGTGCTTAGTGGCTTTAATCAGCCCTGACTTTTGATAGTCAAACAATAGCTAATTACAGTAGCACCTGCCTTCCAGGCCCTGTCACGTCGGCTCCTGCCGGAGCGAGGCCTTGTCTGCGAGCTGCGTGATTGCAGCTCGCCCTCCCCACACCAAGTGCCTCGAACTGACACTCGGCGACTTCAGTGGCCATTAGCGAAGGCTGGTTCTGCCGCTGCGGCGGCTGGGGGGCCGGCTCTGCCGGTCCATTCTTCTCCTTTGTGTGTGGGGAGTGGCCGAGGGAAGGCGGACAGGGCTCAGAGTGGAGGCAAGGTGCCTTGGGGTGTCGGTCTGGGGTCCTGGGTCTTTGGGGAGCCGGCCATGGGGCCAGGGCGCGTGCTCTGGGGACGCAGGACTCACGGACTCGCCTGGAAATCCCTGCTCTGAGTTTGAGATTGGAAAGTGGGGGTTGTGAACCACAAGAGCTGGCCCCGTGGAGACCCCAGGCCCCTGGAGGCCGCTCGAGGGATGGACACAGATCCCACCACCTCCTGGCACTCCCGGCCGAGGCGGCTCCAGTTCTGACGACTGGCAGAGAGGTTTTCCAGGGAAACGCGCCGTGCACGGGGCACGGGGAGGCAGGCCGGTGGAAGTCATAAATTATTATCTAGTTTAGCTCTTTCTTTTCTCATTAATTTTGCCTGGCAAATGAGCCTGGGTTTTCCAAGACCCAGCCAAGTGAGTGACATCGCCTGTTAGCCCTGGGCCTGGCGGGCCCTGTAACAAGTCCCTGGGAATGAACAACGAAGGCGCTCAGGAGGAAGGTGGGCACTGGCAGAGCTGCCCCGTGCTCCTGCTCGTGGCTGTCTCCGTAGGCCCCTTGGCCCCCTCTGCGCCCCTTCCACAGTGTGCCTGGAGAGAGGAGGGAAGGCAGAGGCGGGGGCAGGGGTCACGGAGTGCCACCACTCCTGGGGGAGGGCACCGTGCCCTCCGTGAGGGTACTACTCCGTCCCAGGGGCAGGGATTTCTCTTGGGTGTTCTGTTGTGCTGTTTTGCGTTTGTTCTTCTGGTCCTGGGAGTCCAGCCCAGGACCTTCACGTTGAGCTACATCCCAGACCGTTGTTTAGTTTTGGTTTTGAGATGGGGTCTCGCTAAGTTGCTAGATTTCTCGGTTTGGGCTTCAATTTGCAATCTTCCCGCCTCGGGCTCCCAGTGTGATGGGATGTTGGTTGGTTTTGTGCAACCAGACCTGGCTTGGGTGTGGCAAGCAGTTCTGTGTGCTTGAGCAGCAGCGAGACCTCGGTCGGGCCTGCGGCCTTTGCTTAGTCCCCATCGGGTCCCCACAGGGAAGACATCTTGGGGTTCCAAGGGCATTCTGCCCCATTTGGGGGGACCATTTGCTGAGGATGATTCGGAACCCCCAGGGCAGAGCCAGAGGACAGCTGCTCACTACAGCAGAGCTGCTGCTGGCTCCGGTCTTCCTGGAGCTGGGGTCAGGGATGCTCAGAGCCCCGGTGAGCCATCTGCATGATGACCAAGCAAAGTACCCCCTTCCCTGCAGGTGGCAGCGGCCCTGGGGCTGTGCCCAGGGTACCAGCACAGGCCTGCCCACCCAGGGTCCCCCTCACACAGTGGGTGCCATTTCTGTTCCATGGGTGTTCGTCTCCAGACACTGGCTGTGTTGGTGATTACCACAGCCGAGACCTGCCAGAGTCCCGCGTCAGAAATGTCCATGGACAGAGGGCTGGGAGGCTGTGTTCTGCGAGGCGGGCGTATTTTCCTGGCAATTATGTCTGATTAACGTATCCTTGAGCCGGTTACTTCTCCTGAAGGGTCTGATTCATCCTTCCCTTGACGCCCCCCACCTTGGGCCATGCCAGGGGCACTCTGCAGCCTGTGCCATGGTAGAGACCTGACCCTATGCAGCCACCTCCATCAGTGACCAGGAAGGAAGGAAGGAAGGAAGGAAGGAAGGAAGGAAGGAAGGAAGGAATCCCCTGCCCTTGGGGTCTGCATTCAGGAGGGCCACGCAAGCCTCTGCCGTGGAACTGGCCCTGCCTTTTGGTAGCACGAGACCAAACCTGGGCTTGCTGTGGCGGCGAGGCCGGGAAGCCGCAGCTCCTCCCACGTCTGTCTCCATGCGGTCCCCAGCCTGTGGGAACTCGGAGCTTGTGTCCCAGGGTGCCAGCAGAGCCTGGTCAGTGGCATCGGCTCCCTGGTCTCAGCTGCCCCCTGCCAGCCCTTCTGACCGCTCCTCCCCCACACCCACACAGCCCGCTTGCCACTAACTCTGCGTTTCCCCAGGCAGACCCCAGGCCAGCCCCATAGTGGACAGAGCGCCGGGCACGAGGGGCCGGGCTTAGGCCAAGTTCAGCATCGACCCCCCGCCTCCCCCCTCCCCGCCACTGCGAGGCGGGCGTCTGCCCCTCGTCTCTCGCCACGTTTGCCACGGCCAAGCTGTGTGATTGATCATCTCTGTGGCCACAGGTTGGTAATAAAGCTGTTCTGAGAGCCCCTTGCGTCTCCCCCAGGACTCCGTTGGCATGACAGGCCTTGACATGAGCCATTCGTCACGTGCTCCCTGTGGCCACTGTTCACAATGACCAGCAGACAGACAAGAAGCAGGCTGGAGGAAGCCGAGGTCGGGCTGGCTCTGGGCAGTGGGCAGGCCGACCCGCTGCCTTGCGTCGTCGCCCACCCGCGGGCAAGAGAGCTCCAGCTTCAGGGCTGCATCTGGGCACTGTCCTACTTGAGCTCAAAGGCTCTTTTCCCTCGTGGCCACTTCCCTATCCCTGCCAGGGCCGTGGAACCCTGTTTTGTCCCGGCCTCGTCCTTAGTACTCAAGGGTCCCCACCCGTTGCAAAAAAAAAATCGCCCACAGCCTCCCTGATTCCACTCTGACACACCCACCCCACAGCAGCGTGCAGGGGACGCAGGAAAGGCTGTCACCCACCAATGGCCTGGCTTCAGTAGCCAAGGTGACAGGCATAAGCATAAACAACCCCTGCCACAGGAGGACCCACAGGCGGCCCAGAGAGGCAGGAGGCCACGTGGGTTCCACAGCTGAACAGCGTCACTGTGCTGATGGCAGTGTCCCAGCTGGCGTCTGAAACACCAAGACCAAGCACCCAAGTGCTCCTCAGCAAAGGGACACGTGGCAGAGACTCACCCATGCCCATGTGGAGCACCGACCCTGTGTCCTGAGCTCAGGACCAGTGCCTGTCTGTCCAGCCCCTGAGGACCTCGAGGCCGGGCTTTACCGGGATCACTGGAGTCAAGGCCCCACTCACAGTCCACGCCCTCCACCACGCTTGGAACCTGGCCACCCCGTGTCTGACTGAGGGGGCAAGCTGACCAGGGCGTGGTTCAGGGAGACGGGTCTGATTTGGGGAAAGTGGGCATTGACTTGGTAACAGGAAATACTCACGGGATGGTGGGAGCCTCACGAGGCCCCGGGCAAGGCTACTCCAAAGCAGGCCGGTAACGGCACCCTGCCCCTCCCGCTGCCTCTCCCTTACCGGGCATTTCCTGCCCCCTGCTTGGAGGGCAGCAGGCCCCGTGGAGAGCCTAGCATGGTTTCTGTCTGTCATCGGCATCGACTTCAGGGTGGGAAGTGAGCCAGCTCGAGTTTCTTTGTTCATTGCTTTCGCAGGACAGTGGATAAGGAAGCAGCTTCTGGGGCCTCCAGGGCAGCTTCCGGGGTGCAGGGAACCCACCTCCCTCCCGAAGGGCCGGCGTCACCGGGGACCTTACAGCAGGGCCATCCAACCTGGGAGGACCTTCTTGGCTAGGTGTGGCATGGTGCCTGCAGAGCCTGGGCCAGGCCCGAGACACGGTTGGGCCCAAGATCGCAACCTCATCTCCCATCTCAGGGAGGGAGGGAAAAGGCGGGGTGGGCTGAGCACCTCAGATACCCAACGGAGTGACCAAGTGGCCAGTGGGCCAGCAGACCTGCCCCTGCCTGCAGCCTCAGACCCCGCACGCCTGTCCGTACACGCGGTGCCCGGGCCGGCTTCCGTCTGAGCTTCCCTGATGGCCCCCCTTGCAGGAGAGATCCCTGGGAACCGTCCCGAGGAGCCACCCACCCCCTCCCGCGGACGGTGCAGCTGGGGACCAGGCAGCAGTGGGAGAGGTGCTAGGTGTCCTGCCAGAAGTCCGGTGGGATGCGAAGGTACGGAGGGACAGCAGAGAGGGGGGCACAGGACCAAAGGGGCATCTGCCCCCACCTGCCCTGCGTGCCTAGTCTGGAGGCCAGCCTGCACGGTGGTCGCAGGGGAAAGTGGCCGGGAAACCGAAGTGTGCCCAGCACGACCCCTCCTTGGTTCGCCCAGGAACCGAGCGCTGCAGTGCACACAGGCCGCCGCCACCTCAGCAGGTGGGTCCCACCCTCCTCACGGCGGCACCTGGGAAGTGTGAGCTCAGCTGGAACAAAACCTTGTGGAACTGTGGTCTTTGAAAAGAAATATTGATTTTTTTCTCTAGTCAAGATAATGATATGTGTTCTTTGTAAAACAATCAGGGAAAGAAAGTAAGAGTGTTTGAATAAGGAAGCCAGAGCTACCCATGATTCCTCTGCTTAGCAGGTGGAGCCATGTGCCCCAGTCAGGGCTAGGGAGGCCGCTCCCCTCGCTCCGTGGCCATCCCAGCTGACCGGGTGGCGGTGCTGGTGCGTGTCTGCGTGTGTGTGAGCCCGCGTGTGGCCCCACAGCTGCACACACATTGTTCTGAGGGGCTGGGCCTCCGTTGTCTCATCTGGGACAGGTAGCTCCGGGAGCGTGCGCAGCTATCTCTGTACCAGAGGAAGGGAACCTCTGCCTCAGTTTCCCCCACACTCACCGCCAGAGCCAGCTCCTTGGGGAGCCCAGTGCTGTGTGCAGAGGGAGGGAGTCCATCCCTACACGTTACCTGGACAGTGTCTGCGTGGCGTCCCTCGGAGGCCCTCTTTTTCACGGGGCTGAGAGAGTCTGGCTCCTTGTCCCAGCCTGGGTCGTGGCTTGCAGAAATACACACTGGTGCCACCGAAACCTCCTCTGGAAATAGTTGCTTTGCTTTGATGTAAGAAATGGCAGGACAGAGGTGGAGACAGACCCGCCTCGGGGTTTAGTAGGACGAGCTCTGGTCATGTGGGTGGGCTACAGTGGATCCACTGGTGAGCTCTGGTCATGTGGGTAGCCTGAGACTGGACTCGCTGAGAACTATGAATTCCTTGACGAGCTGTGAAGAGGTTCATTCATGGCTGTTGAGTTCATTGATGAACTGTGTTCGAATTTATGAGCGAGCTGCGGTTGGCTTCATTGGTGATCTGTAGCCAGATTCATTGACGAGCTACAACTGGATTCCTTTGTGACCAGCGATCAGATCCCTTGGTGAGTTATGAGTGGATTCTCCTGTGAGCTGTGATCAATTCACTGTGAGACTGATGTGTGAGCTATGTTGACAGCTGTGTTTTCAGAAAAGGAAGTTGGGGCAAGGAGAAGGAAGCCCATGCCTTGGCACCAGAGTGTGGGGGATCCCAGGGATGCCACGCCCCTGTCTCCCTAGGGCTGGCCAGGGCCGGAACAGTGTAGGGCACCCCATGTCCCTGAGGGGGGTCTCAGGCTGTGGCTAAGTCAGCCATGACCCTGTGGTTCATGGGCGTGACTACAATCTCCTGAGACCCAAGGGCCCCACTGTGTCTTCACGGTGCAGAAACGTGTCTCTTGGGGCTGATTGCTCAGCCCCAAACATCACTCCAGTGTGCAGCAGGTGTTGGGTGGCTGTTTTGTGAATGGAGCGGAGAGCTGGGGCTGGTACATCCGGGAGGTAACCTGGGGTGACAGGTCCCCGGCAGGCCCAGAGGCAGATCTGGGAGTGCGAGGCTCAGGCGCCTTGCCTCTCGGTGAGCAGGGTCCTGTAGGCCCTGCTGAGCTCTGTGCAGCGGGGGCTCCTCTCAGCAGTGTCACGCCTGGGTGTTTCAGCTCCAGCCCCTGGGCGGGAGCCACCGCCTCTCCTCTGCCGAGGAAGCCCTGGGCGTGTGAATGAGAGGCGTCAGCTGTCCAACTTGGCTCTACTGTCCCACCTATAAACAGGCTGGAGCGTGAGTTTTCAGAATGTTCTAGAAGAGGAACGTGCTTGGAACTGGCACTCTATGGAGAGGTCAGAAGATGCCAGGCCCTGGCACCCACCCTGGAAACAGGCTGGCCCTGCCAGCTGGGCAGCTTTAGGGCCCCTTATGCACGGGGTGGCCATGGGGGGTTCTTGTAGCCCCCAGCTCCTCAGCCCAGAGCTGCGCCCTCCAGCCCAGGTGGTCGGGACATGCTGTTGACTGGCCACCTCCAGCAGTGGAGGCCCTGGGACATTGTGTACGCAGACTTAGCTCCAGCAGGTGCTCTGGTCTGGGCCACCCCATCCACGGCCTACATCCCAGGCCTGTGTGCCCGGCTTGGAGGCCGTACGCTCATTTCTGGAGGCTCAACCAACCCAGATGGAGGCCTGGCAGTGAGGCAGGAAAGGATTCCCCACAGCCGAGGTCCTGGCAGTCTTCGGGGCCCTGGGCATATGTCTCAAAAGACCTTGCAGAAAAACCCCACTGGTCTGTGACTACGTCAGGGGACCCTGTGGGTCACAGCATCAGTCACGGTCACTTCTGTCACTCCTCTGTATCCTTGATAAGCCTGGACTGGCTGCCGGGGAGAGCACTTCAGATGAAGCTTGGGGTCCTGGAGGCCCAGTGAGAGGCGACTGGCTAGGTGTGCAGACGGGGCAGCGCCAGGCCCTTCCCAGGAGCCCTGTGTACCCGGCGGCTCTGGTGGGGGAGCCGTGGCCACGGCAGGGCAGGTCTCTAGGAATGACCCCCACACCGCTCCTCTGAGTCCCAGAGCGCTCTTGTCAGTCAGTGAATGAGGCTGGCCGCCTTACCGGGCTCCCGTGGGTCTGGAAGCCCCAGTGTGAGGCCGGGAGCTGGCTGGGGAGCAGGTTTTTCGCTGGCCCCTCTTTGACTTGGGCCCCAGCATCTCTTTCAAGAAGCACCTGGCCCAGTGGTTAAGGACGAGCCTCTGGCCACATTCCTCCTGCCCAGGGTTTGCTGTTATCTGACAGAGGTACTAGCTGCCCCCACAGGCCAGGTGCCAGTGGGCATCTGTCCAGGGAGCCTGTAGTGACATTGAATGGCTTTGGCCCACAAGGACACACCCCAGGCCGGACACTGATCCGGTCTCTAACTCTCCCCGGTCCTTCTTTTCTTCCCCTCCCTCCATCACGGAACCCTGGAGGAGGACTCAGGACTTCACCAGGACAGCAGTGCCACACAGAGCCCACTCCCGCGGGTATCCTGACCCCACCCTGCGGGCACAGGGCGCCGTGAAGGCTGAGGAGCGTGAGCAGAGGCTTCAGAGTGGCGGGCCATGAGCATGCGATGCCTGTCCATCTTTCCTCTCAGAATCTTCCAGCAAGGCTGGTTGGCAGGGACCAGTCACCTGGCCTCCGGGCAGAGCCAGGCGTTAAAGCACTGGCTGGAGCCAGAGTGTGGCCCTGAGAGGCCATAGCTCCACATCCATGGGCGATGCTCAGGGCTGGGAGCTCTGTGTGCCCGGGGGGCACAGGACATCCGGAGACCTACATTCTCAGGCTGGCCTGGGTCCCTGCTTGGGATGCCCATGTCTTGGGGGGCGGGGGGGTTGGACACTGGGAGCCTTCACACTGCCCTACGTCCCCAGCCCGTTTTTATTTTTGATTTTGAGATAGGGTCTTACTGAGTCATTAAGTAGTCCAGGCTGGGCAATCCTCCTGCCTCAGCTTCCCAGGGTGCTGGGACATTTTTTCTTTTTTCTTTCTTTGTAAGACTGGTGTTTGCCCAGGGAGAGCTGAGGAGCTGGGGGTGGGGGGGAGGGGGGCCCTGCCCACCTCCTGCCAGGAAGCTGGGGTGCCAGCGCCCCCTGTCGCCCAAGCAGGAGGACGACTGCCCTCCCATCTCACGAACCACCATGAAATGGCCCGGTTTCCCCAGAAGTTATCTGCCTTCTGGGAACCTTTAAAATAAAGAGCCAAGCGTTTCCAGCTCCTGTGTGACTCCTAATAAAACCGTGTGGTGCTGAGGCTGGAGCTGCGTCCATGGGGCAGGGAGGCAGGCCAGCACCCGCCCACCGGCGGGAAGCTGAGGGCAGGCAGGTGGGCTGGGGTGACGAGAAGCTGGCTTCCTGGTGGCCTATGCCTCTGTCAGGACCAAAGCGTTTCCGTAATCTGCAGGAACAGCGGGGTGGCCGGGCTGGGGGCGAGCCGGTGGGGCCTGTCATTACCCTGCCAAGACCGGCCAGAGCGGACCTTGTGCCTCGGAGGAATGAGCGCCTCCCAGGGGACTGCGACAGCTCCGCCGTGCCAGCTGCCCGGGTTCAGCCCTGCAGGGTGGGAGCAGTTGTGGGGTCCCCCAGGAAGGCAGGGGCTTCAGAAGTAGAGCAGGCAATTGCAGGAGTATAATGCCCATGGGGCACCCCATTCTAGGGCCACACCCTGGGAGGGGAGGACCTCCTAGGTATTCAGGAGCAGGAAGCTCTTTGGGGCGCTGGGACTCAGTTTCCCCATCTGTCTGCAGCACCCTCTCTGTGTCGGTGCGCACCTACAGTCCCGAGTTCAGAGCCTGGGAGCTGAGCTGGACAGGATGGCCTGGGCGGGGCTCGTGGGCACCCCAAGGCCCCTCGCTGAGGCTTTCCCGTGAGGGTTGGGCTGGGGCAGGAAGCCGTTCCTCTCCAGGCTCCAGACTTTCTCCGTGCTCAAACATGATATCAATCAGCATCTTTAAATGCCGCGGGACACTTGGAGGTTTCTCAAATGTCATTTTTCCACCTGGGGCCTAGTGGAGGGTTTTTTTTTTTTCCTGTCTTGCGATCTGTTGACCATTTCGGTGACTCACTGTGTGAACAGTTATACCCTGGAGCACTGGTCTGGCTTTCCTGGCCCAGCAAGCAGTGCCCGCCCTCACGTGTCACCGGGATGGGGACAGCGTGTGGGTGGCGCTGGGGCCCGAGGGCTCTGTGGGAGGGAAGGCATTTGCCAGAGTGGGACCCGTGGAGCAGCGTGGAGGCCCTCCATCCGCTGGACGGGTGCTCAGCGCTGGGGGCTGGGGGTGTGTGTCCCTGAGGAACCGTAGTGCCCGCCCAGCCACAGGAGACCTCCCTGGGAGCCTAGCGGGGGCCCTGAGGACAGCTGCAGGAGACCTCCGAGCTGCTGGGGGTGTCGAGGTGGCGTGGGACACTCTGCCTCTGCTGTCGCCTCCAAGTGGCCAGGTCCTCTGTTGGTTTTGTTGTTGTTGGAGGTGGTGTGTGTGTGTGTGTGTGTGTGTGTGTGTGTGTGTGTGTGTGCACGCGCACCACTAAGGATCGAATTCAGGCCCTTCCCTCTGAGCCCCCCACCCCTAAGTCCACCATACTTTTTATTTCAAGATGAGATCTCAGAACTAAGTTGCCCAGGCTGGGCTCAAACTTGTGACCTTCCTACCTCAGCCTCTCGGAGTGCTGGGACTACAGGCCTGTGCCACTGTCCAGCTCAGGGCTTCTTTTAAAACCACTCAAGGGGATGGGGATGTAGCTCAAGGATTAGAGCACTTGCCTAGCAAGTTCCAGATCCTGGGTTTGATTCCCCAGCACCATATAAACCAGGTGTGGTGGCACATGCCTATAATCCCAGCGCTCAGGAGGGTGAGGCAGGAGGATTGCCTGAGTTCAAGGCCAGCCTAGAACTAGCCTAAACTACAAAGCGAGACCCTGTCTTAAAAAATAAAAATGCATACAATGAAGTGTACACACACACACACACACACACACACACACACACACACTCAAATCCCTTTATCCTCTGGGGCTTAGCAGAAGAGACCAAAAACTGACAAAAATTGTGGTACTGCATACCCCCGACCAGATAGATGACAGCAGCGTGTCCCCCTCCTGAGCACACTTGACAGGGATCCGTTCTATTGGCCAAGACGTTACACCCAGGAGGTCACACGTGGCAGCAGAACTGTCGAGGTGCAGAACGCTGTCTCCCAGGGCATCGAGCAGGCGCCAGCTGCACGGGCCTGAGAGGCTGTGAGCGCGGCGCAGACCCCAGGCCTGGCGCGTGAACTGGCTTGTGGTTTGATTTCCAAGTGTCCACCAATCAAGCCACTGGGAGAAGCACCGTGATATGAGCCCTCAGAGAACCCCACCCTGGGCAGCGTCTGTGCCTGGTGACGAGGGCTGGCGGCTCAACCGTGGCCAGGGCTGGAGTCACTGAGCTGAGGAGCTGGATCTCTGAAGGGGCTTGTGTAAAACAAGGCTTCAGAACACAATGACCCAGGGACACAAGCCACAGAATACAGCAGGGGTCTGCCCCGGGCCCGGGGCCGAAGGAGAGGGGTCAGGCTGGCACTTGGGGATTGGATAAGGGGCTCCAGTCAAGGAAAACTTCTGGGCTCGGTGCACCAGCTGGCCTGGGTCACTGATCTCAGCCAATCATGAGCCCAGAGTAGTCCTGGCATGTTCTCCAACCAGCACAAGCGTTCAGGCCTGGACTTGCGTGAGGAGAAGTGGAGGGCTCTAGGCGAAGTGCACATGAGGCAGGGTGGTATTCCCTGGTGCCCTCACCCAGAACATTTCCTGGGAAGGTGGCTGGGGTGCTTGTGTGTCTTCAGAGCCCGCAGGGCAAAGTCTGGGAGCCTGGGCTGCATGTGGGGTCTGTGGGCTGCAACCAGGGAGCAAAGCTCTGGGCACCTGTCCCCGAGTCCTCCTCCGCAGCTGATCATCCGGACACTCGTCACCCTCTGGGCATGGCTGGGGTGTAGCTCTGTCCCGCCTCCTTGGCCCCAGGCTCCCTCTCCGAGGGCACTTGCATTCACACCTGATCCCCGTAATTCTGCGAAACCTTTCCACGGCCCAAAGCAACCTGCCCTGGCCAGTGACCTGGCCCCACTCACGTGCTCGCCAGGGACACTTCCGTGCCTTCGTGAGCTGGCCCCAGGCACTGGCAGGTCCCCGGCCACTGCGGTGGGACTGGGTTGCTGTGTTCCCCCCTCCACCAACCCCTGCTGTCCATGTGGGCTGGGGACATAGCCAGCCTGATCCTGGGCCCCCCTGTGCCTTTTGGTGAGAGTGTGTTTTTTGTCCCCTCTCCACGGAGTTAGTGGACCCAGGGGCCTTGTGCCACACCTCCTGGAAGAGTCCTCTGCGCTGACGTATGGGCAGCGTGGACCACGTGAGGGGAGCGAGGGTCCACTTGGGCAGCCCCTCTGGGCGGCCGGCGGTGGCCCAGGACACTCACGTGCCCTGGTGTGGTGCCCCGGCTCCGTGCACAGGCCGGTGACTTTGGAGGTCAGGAGCCCGGGACCTGAGGCCGAGGGGGGCGGTGCCGTTTGTCTATGCCGACTGCCGAGCCCTAATCAAACGCCCCTGCGCGCGTGCACGGCTGCCACGGAACCCAGAAAGCCCCGCGGCATCACGCGCCGAAAAATAAATATCAAAGGAACATTTGAGAAGCTCGATACGTTGATCATGTTCTGCTGAACCTTCACCCCGTAACGATGGGACCATTTATATGCTAATGCCATTTTCAGAGTCGATTACAAGAGTTTGCAAGGGCCGTAGTCAGCATCCTCGGAGCGGCTCCGTCCACGCGGACTGGAGTGGCGCCTCCTCAGGGAGCAGCCCCCGGGGGTCCCGGGGATTGAATCAACTCGATTCAGACACCAAAAATATTGTAAGCTGGGTGGGTAATGGGGGAGTGTCGATGGGCCACCGTGTGGCTTCGGGGTGGCAGCTGGTAGCCTCTCGGAGGAGACAGTCCTCCCCGCCCGTGGCCCACGCTGCCCATGCCCCCACCGGCAGGACCGTGGCCCGGGCTGCTGGGCACACGAGCCCCTTGGAGACAGCAAATGACCTGCTCTCTCTCCTTTTGGAGGCCCGCTTGACCAGTGGCTGGCATCCCTAGGCCCTCCTCTGTCCTTGGGGTCAAGGACACACCTCCCTCCCTTGGCTCTCCGGCTGCTTTTTCAGAAGTACTGGAGATGGTTGGAAGAGTCCAGGTGCCAGGCCCTGAGCACGAAGCCCACAGTGGTACAGTGACGTGCGTGGAGCAGAGGGTAGTGAGAGCGCAGCCCGAGCAAAGGCCATGGGCAGCCGCAGGGACTGCACACGGGGACCCAGCCACGGTGGGCCCGGCGTGGCCACTGCACGTACTGTGCTTATCTAGCTCGGGCTGATGGATGAAATGAAGTCTGGGGACATGGCTCATTCCTGGTGTCGGGGTGCTCGCCTGGATGCTCCTGCGGCTAAGCTTTCCCCGGGCCGAAGAGTTTCTGGTGTTAAAAAATGGTTTACGGAGGAGGTCTGCTCCTCCTCAGGGGCAGGTTTCCGGATTTTGGAATAGAACACGGGAAGAAGAAATAAACAGGCAGGAGCCAGCGTGGTGGGGCAGGCCCGCCACCCCAGCACTTCGGGAAGCTGAGGCAGGCGGGTCACAAGTTCAAGTCCAGCCAGGGCAACTTGGCGAGACCAATGCTCAGTACCACCAACAGATAAACCGGTAGGCAAATCGTTCCCTGCCAGCCAGGCATAGCCGGCATCCCACAGAGTCAGCTGCGCTCCTCTGCACAGTGCCCCACGAGGGAGGGGCTCTCAGCATCCCCGTTGTACAGCTCAGGAAACGGAGGCACAGACCGGTAGGGCTGGAACACAATGCAGGTGCGCAGGAGCGCTGGGTCCCAGCGGTGAGATCACTCAGGGGGCCACACCAAGGTGGCCACCTGACCCCTGGGTTTTATCCAGCTGCTGAGCCCACGCCGGCCGGGGCCTGTCACGACCCCCCCCCCCCCCCCCCCCCCCCCCCCCCCCCCCCCCCCCCCCCCCCCCCCCACACACACACGTGCTAGGAGAGAGACGAGGGCTCAGCACAGCCCCCATGGCTGTCCCGGTGGATATGACAGCGCCTGTCACTGACAAGGCCCGTCCGGGATGCCCAGTGACCCCGTACTGGCTGCACACAGCCCCGTATGCACCACCCAGGGTGGTACGGCTCCTGGAGGGTGCACAGGACAGGAAGAAACCCAAGATGGCAGAGTGTCGGTGCTTCCTGAGGCCGCCAAGGAGGCCCCTGAAACAGGATACGCTGAGGTGAACTTGGCCACATAATACGGCTCTGTTTGGGAAGGGCCCGGAGCCCCGGGACCGAGCTGTCTTTCAAAGAGTGATCGTTACGGAAATTAATGGTGCAGAAACCCCAGCTCGTCACTCATCGGGGCCTTATTAGCTGTCTTAGGATGTGACCAGGCGCACTGGCCTCCTGACTCCAGGGCCTGGGAGAGGCCACCCTGTCCTCCGCTTCCCTTAGAGGTGTCCGAGGAGCCTGGCCAGCGCCGGCCTCCACTGTGGCCTAGGGCTCACCAGACAGTGGCGGGCAGAGTGTGCCAAGTGGCAGGGGGGTCCCGAGCCCCCAGGCATGGACCAGGCAGGTGGGCACGTCGTGCTCATTCAGGATTCGACTTTGGGCATCAGGGTAGAGAGCAGCTGCGGGGAAAGCCTGACCCAGGAGCCGCCCACATCCCCAAGACTCAGTTTCCCTACCTGCGCTGGGGGTGAGTCCCCAGCCTTCAGGTCCAGAAGACACCCCGTCCGCTCTCACCCCTGCCCCATCTCCCCACAAACAGGCCTGGCCGCTGGGCCCAGTGGCACAGGCCCGAAATCCCAGCACTCTGGGAGGCTGAGGCAAGAGGATGGCCAAGCTAAGCCCAGCAGGGCAGCTTCGCAGCTTAGGGAGACCCTGTCTCAAACAATTAAAAAGCCTGGAAATGTAGCTCAGAGCAGAGGCCCTGTGTCCAGTCCCTAGTATTGAAAAGAAACCAAAAAAGTCCTCACGGGCCAGGATTGGCTGTTAGTGTTCACATCAGAGCTAATTTTAAACACGTTCTAAAATTACTAAGGCCCTGGGCCTGGCACCTCAAGCCTGAAACCCCAGTGCTCAAGGAGGCTGAGGCAGGAGGATCACCAGTTCAAGGCCAGCCTGGGCAACTTAGCAAGACTTTATTTCAAAGTAAAAAGAAAAAAACGGGCTGTAAGGACGTAGCTCCATCCAAAGGCCCAAGATTCATCCTCCAGACCGCAAGTAATTTGGGTAAGTGAGGAAAGAACAGGAGTGCCAAGGAACGCCCTACCACCTGCCTAGGCACGCGTGGCCTCTTCTGCGTGGCTCAGCCTCCTCCGGGAACGGGTGAGGTACCCAAGTTCTCACCCACGTACCCAGCCACCGTTCATATGTAACATTATTATCTGCCAATTTAAAAGTTTTAAAAGGAAATCCTTGGTTCCCAGCCCTCACCCTCGTTGAGGTCCGAGTGCGGGAGAGGTGCTCTGCGTTTGCACGCTGTAGCGACTGGCTCCAGAGTGGCACCCCTGGGTGGGATGCGGGGATTGAGCGCCAAGTCCACGCGGTTGTCCCCCACTCTCCTCCGTGGGAGCGCAGTAGAGGGTGTCCCACTGCTTGGGACCAGCCCGGCGTCCCTGTGGGGCAGGAGCCCCCCTGGAGGCCCCGTGGCCTGCCTAGCACCTGGCACCTCTAAGGGCCCTTGTGCCACCCAAGCTGGCCAGCGTGAGGACACACAGTCACCACACCCGGGAAGGGCTGGCTTGGAGGATGAAGACTTCGGGCAGAGGAGGCCTTGGCAGGGCACCGGCCAGCCATCAAGGTCACACTAACGACCTCCCACCCGGGACAGATGGGCGGGAGGGAAGACCGCGGCCCAGTGGCATCGTCAGGAGGGATCTGCCCAGCGGGCTCCGTGCTGTTACTCAACACCTGCGTTATTGCAGCCCGGGCGGAGGCGGGGTGGACAGCCAAGCAGGGAGGGTCAGGAGAGCCCCAGACCTCTTCATTTTTAGTCCCTGGGAATGAGAGTGACGGCCAGGCCTGTCTGGCAGCCTTTGATCCTCTGTCCCCGGGTCCCCAGCTTGGGAGGAGCAAAGAGGGCACAAGATAACCCCCCTTAAGCACCTCTTGTTCGTCCCCAGCGGCTCTGTCAGGCGGCTGGTGTGGCCCGAGTGCTGAAAAGAGGCCTCGGGGCCATTTAACCTTCACCTTGACCGCCCGGCAGGCGGGGCAGATAAGCACTGGGGGTGGGGGGGTCCTGGGGGAGAAGGGAACAGCAAGTCACCCGCCTGCTCCCTGGAGGATACACTAGGCCTGACGGGGTGCAGGAGACAGGGACCCCAGGGAAACAGGGACCCTAGGACACTGGGACAACAGGAGACGGAGACCCCAGGAGGTGGAGGTCAAAGAATCGGAGCTGAGGTTGGGAGGAGAGCCCGGGCTGAGTGTCCTGTGCCCACACTTGGGCTGTGGGCCAGGGACCCGACCCGTTGGCAAGCCATAAAAAATGGCATATGCAGTGTTCGTTTGGGTTGGCCCGTGTGGGGTCCTGGCTGCTGGGGCTGGGGGCAGCACAGCAGGAGGGGGCACTGACATCTTTCTGTTCTTCGTGGTTGAACTGTCCTAAGCAGAGACATTGGTCGGTGGGCCAGGGAGTCCAGTGAGTCACTCCTAAGAGCCCTGACCTGCGAGCACAGGGGGCAAGCCTGCTGACGCCCCAGTGTCCACCCTCACGACCCACACACGACCCGGGACCCAACGCCATGTGTGCAGTGAGTCTGCCGGCTGGAGCGGAGGCCCCAGAGAAGGCTGCCACTGCGGAGTGTCCCAGCTGGGAGGGAGGACAAGGCTGGCCAGGTCCCTCGTGTAGAAGCGATCGTGTGGCACCGCGGGGCTCCCTGGGACCACATAGGGTACGGGGGTGGGAGGCAGCATCTACCTCAGCATCCCCAGCCCATCTGCAGAGCCGGGCGGCCACAGGCTGGTTTTGATAACAGCGAGCAGGGAACGGGGCGCTGCTCCCTTGGCGCACTCATCCATCTGCGAACCGGGACAGGGCCGTAATAGGCGCCGATTGCCGGGGGCAAAGTCGCGCTGCGGACTTATCAGAGGCAGGAACTCCGGCGCCGCATCGTTAAATAGAATTCCATTATTGTTTCATAAATAGAGAGATTGAAGCGCCCAGGCCAGGAGCCGATGGCCCTCGGGGAATCCGTTTTAGCTAAACTCGTGAATAGTATTTGTTTTGAGTAAGCGGTTGTCTGGGCTAATAGTAGGGTATTTTGTTGTTAAGAGCTTGTTGAGCGGGATTTATGGAGGGTCCTGCCCAGCGGCTCGCGCGGGTGCTGGGCGCGGTCGCTGCGGGCCGGAGGCGGTGGCAGCGTGGCTCCGTGTCGAGTGGGCTTCTCTGTGTCTCCTGGTTAATGGCACCCGTGGAGCTGCAATGAGCGGGCCCTGCCTGCAGGCCCTGAAGTACCTGAAGGGACCACGTGCCCTGAGCTCAGGTGCCTCTCCTGGCAGGTGCTCGGAGAGGAGGACGTGCCCAGCCAGGCCCAGCGGGCCGAGGGCCTGTTGCCCCAGAACTCTGAGAGGCTAAGGCAGGAGGAGGTGAGTTCGAGCCCAGCCTGGTGAGCTTAGTGACAGGGCCCACGTGATGGGATCGGTTTCCAGCGTCCCCACACGTCTCTCCTGAGCTACTTCCGGCCATGTCCCCTGCTGTGCCAGTGGGATCAGGTGTCCCCACTGGCTGAGCCCCTGAGCCCCAGAGCGGAGACCTCGCCTCGTGCCTGAGAACTGAGGGCGGGCCCACACTGTGGCACTGTTGGGTGGGCGGAGCTGACAGGGTGGGGGAGCCGCTGTGGTGGCCAAGGTGACACCCAGGTGGACAGGGCAGTGTGTCCCCACCCCCTTCTCCATTGGCCCCTCAGGGGACTTCTCTGTGGAGGAAGCAGGTGACGGTAAGAACTTCCTCCCCGCTCTGACCAGCTGGGGTTACATAAGGCCTTCCGGGCACGCCCACACCCCAACTCGGGGCTTCCCTCCCAGCACGGCCATAGGATTAGGATGGGAGGGTCCCCAGGAAGCCTCGGTTATATCCAAATGGCCGAGCAAGGCCCTGGGCCTCCCACTTCCCCTCCCGGGGGATGGAGCCCCCTCTGCAGCCCCCGGTGAGCACAGCCACAGGAACCTGGTGGGAAAGCCAACACCCCCACCAGAGACACTGCCCACCGCGGGCCTCACTGAGGGACCCCAGGGTCGTGCGTGGGAGAGTCAGAGCCAGGACTGGGCAGAGCCCAGCACAAGTCAGGATAGGGCTGACCTCGGGCAGGACCGGCTATGTGGCCCTCGGTTTCCCTCTGTTGATGTAGCACAGGGTCACACACATAGGCCAGAACCCTTCCCACCTGCTTCAGGACTCGCTGACCCAGGAGGGTGGCCTTGGCCCACCCGGGTCGCTGTCCCCAGGTACAGCCAGCACTGGGCACAGTCCTGTCCTCCCCACCTCCCAAGGGTCCCCGCTTCTGGCTCAGAGTCCTTAATCAGCTGCAGATCTGGGAGGCCTGATGATTACAGCTGGCGGGACTGGATGCTAGGCCTCTTGGGGTCATGACCACCCAAGACCGCCCCCGAGGAGCTGGACGGGGCCAAGCCAGCCAGCGCTCGGACTTCCTCTCTCCTGGCCTCGGTTTCCCTTCTCCAAAAGCGGCTGAAGCCGGTGTGAGACCACGTAGGACAGTGGCAAGGTGGGTGTCTTGTCCAGACCCCTCGCTGACCCTGAGTCCCCACCCTGACCGGAAGCGCTGGGCCATGGGGCTGGGACGACAGCGTCCCTTGGGGCTGGTGTGCAGTCCCCACGTGCGCTGATGACAGCCCTGCTCAAGTCGGCGTGGGGCAGGAGCGGGGAGCCTGCCTCCCTTGGCCTGTGACTCAGGGCCCTGGCGGCCTCCTGGCTTTCTGGTGGCTGTGCAGATGCCACCGTGGGCTTCCGGGGCTCCCGCCCAGCTGGCCCGCAGCCATGGCTGTGTTTAGTCTGGGGGAAGCACCGTGGACAGGGATTCTGGTGTGGCGTTTTTCCCCTCTCCCCACTCCCCCCATGTCCTGCAGACTGAATCTGCTGCTGAGGCAGCCGGCGGGGAGGAATGACAGTCTCAGGGGAGAAGTTCTGACCCATCCCCTGGACAGAGCGGGCGGGACTGCCCAGTAAGGATGGAGATACTGAGGCACGGGAAGGCCAGGAACTGGGTCTGCCTCCTGGAGTGAGCCAGATAGTGCCTGTAGGGTGGGGTGGTCAGGCCCCAGGCAGGAGGAAGGGCCCCAAGAACTCTGCCTCGGTTCTAACCCCAGTCCAGGTGTCCCGTGCCTACTACAGTCTGTGTCGGAGGGGGTCGCAGCGGAGCGCCCAGGGGCAGGGGAACAGCTCCTTGCTTGGCCGGCTGGTTCTGCTGGCCTACAAGTTCATACCTGGGTCTCCCAGAGCTGCCGTCCACCTGCAGGAACTGCCGCCTGACAGCCTCCTGGAAAAGACACACTCAGAGCTACAGCATCGGAGAGGCCTGTGCAGAGCCAGGCGGGTGGCACGTGGACTGAGCAGCCCAGGGACACGGGAGGAGCAGGCATGTGTGCGTTGACCGAGGGACGCTGCGTGCGGATCTCTGAGGGAGAAAGGAGTTTAAGCAGACCCACGCCTCGGGAGACCCCAGAGAAGCTGGGCAGGCAACGGGTCCGTGAACAGAGGTCCAGCACCTCGCCTCCCATGTTACATGTTAAGAGGAGGGTGCCAGCCTGCCGGCCTCACAGGGATGCTCTGCGTCTCTGGCTGGGGCGGCGGGGGGTGGGGGCAGCGGAGAGTCATGACAGTGGGGCAGGGCGCAGGGGTGGATGCTGGAGAGCCGTGAGGGCCATGTGCCACCAGCGTGGACGGCAAGGATCTGGCGGCGTTCACGGAGGGCCTTTGAGCGCCGCTCCCGTGCCACTTTTAAGAGCAGACATGCATCGTGACCCCACACTTGGGTCCATGACAGGTCCTAGCCTGGGGATGGGGGCACACACCTGTCATCCTACCCCTCTGGGTGGGGGTGGGGGGCAGGAGGTTTGCAAGTTCAAGCCCAGCCCAGGGATCTTAGCAACTTATCAAGAGCTTGTCTCAAAATTTTTTTAAAAATGGGGCTGGAAATGTAGTTCAATGCAAAGGCCCTGGGTCTGATTGCTAACAGAGAGAGAGAGAGACAGAGAGAGAGAGAGAGAGAGAGAAGGAAAGGAGAGAAAGATGAAAGGAAGGAAGGGAGAGAGGGAGGAGGGGTGGAGGCAGAGAGGAGGGACAGGCCGGCAGCCCAGAGTGCGACCGTGGTCCCTAGAGTTATCACGGAGCCGAGAAGCTCTCGTATCCTGTGACACCAAGTGGCATCAAGCCGCCCGTGCCCCGGCGCAGTGCTGCGAACCTGTGGTGTGCTGTGTGGACAGCCTTGTTGCCTGCTGTATGAGTGGGCCACACGCGTGCTCAGTCCCACGCTGTGTGTCATGGTCGGCGGTGGTGGTGGACGGCCGTGTCGCCGGCTTGGCGCCCCTCAGTGCCGTCGCATGCACCATTTATTTAAACCAGACCTTGCCGTGGCGTGTCCCAAGAGCCAGCTTGGCCCCGCATGTCCCACGGGCTTTACCCAGCGCTGTCAGCCGCTTCCCCACGTCCCGGCTGCGCAGGGAGCTGGGTGATAGTCGCCTGGCCACGGGATCAGCCCGAGGCTACTCCGGCCCTTAGGAAGGCCCCAGTGTGGAAGGGAGAGTGCTTGGCAGGGCGTCTCTGCGCTGGCATTTGTACCCGGGGGGCCCCTCCCCGTGTCTGGTGACTCCCTGCTGTCCACCCTCCCACACCTTGGAAGACCCAGTGCATTTCCCATGTCATGTGACTGGTGGCTTTTCCACCCGCATGGGTGCTGGGGTCCCCGCAACTGTGGCCTGTGTTCCTCGCGTCTCTCCCACAGCACCCCATGCGGGTCTGGGCCCGGTGAACCCCACCTGCCTCCGTGAGGGGATTCTGGGGAGGACGAAGGCAGCCGGAGGGCAGGGTAGGGAGGTGGCCCGCGGTGGCAGCCACGGTCCGAGCCAGGGACTGGGCCCCCAGCATCGGACTTGACCCGCTTCTACCTAGAAAGGCAGCAGGGCGGGAGGAAGGGAGGGACTGGAGAACGGCTGCCCAGATGTGGGAAGAGTAGGCCCGGCTCGGGTTGCCAGGGAGGACGGGAACCCCAGAGCCTGGTGCCCCAGGAGGCAGGGAGGGGTCCCCAGTGGGGGCCCGGGTGGGACGCATCCAGGGCAACACCACAGTCGGATCCTGGCAGCACATGCCCACGCCGCCGCCGAGCCCGGGAGGTGCGGCTGGGACAGCAGGGGCACTGGGGGGCTTACTGCACTTGACCTTAAACAACATCAAGTGGTGACTGGGTGGTGGGCCCTTAGCAGGCCCCAGAAAGGTGTGGCAGTGGCCTGGGTTGTATATCACACACCCCTTGCACTTAGAGCTCTAGAGACGTCCCGAGGAGGGGTTCTGGGGACCAGGCCATACCTACAGGGACCCCTGTTGTCTAGTGCTGACCTTCCTAACCCTGAGGTCTGGGACCCGCCCACAGCTCAGCCCTGGCTCTGAAGCTGTCACAGAAGTGCCAGTTCTAGTGCCGCTGGGAGCCAGGAGAGGGCCACACTCATGTACTTCTGGTTACATTTCAGAAAAAAAAAAAAAAATCACTTCGCCCTGTCCCCACCAAGCAGCAGGCCTCTGGATGAGTCACGTTACGGGCCGGGCTCCGCTGGTCCCCTGGGGCTGTGTGGGTCTGGAGGTCCCCAGAGAGGCAGGGGCCTTGGCCGGGACAGCCACGTCCCGGTTCCCCCTTCTCCCCAGGCGTCTGCTATGGCTCTGACCACCTCACGGTCCCACATCACTTCATTTTGTTATGATGATGCATTTGTTGGTGCTGGAGGTCAAGCTCAGGCCTTCCCATGGAGATACAACCTCGGCCCACTTTTTAATAGTAGGTTTTGAGACAGGATCTTGTTAAGTTGCTAAATTGCCCCGGCTGGGCTTAAACTTAGGGTTCTCCTGCCTCGGCCTCCCGGAAGGCTGGGATGACAGGCCTGCACAGCTGGGCCCCGCTCCCTGCCCTCCCCCCCGCCCCCCGCCCCAGTGTCCACAAGTTACTTTCTCTTCAAGCAGTTCCTCACTCTTGACCGCACAGCTGGAATCCCAGTAGCATGGGGCCGGGTTCTGCACCGGAAATAGACCCTCGTGTGAGGTTTCCCACGCCGTTCCTGGGCCTGACCCCACCAGGTCTGTGCCTCACTCCCTCCGGGCTCCTCCCTCGTCGTCATCTGTCTTTTCAACTTTGTTCCCGGCCACCCCGGCATGGGTGCTTGGAGTAAATCACCCACCAGGCAGGCGGGCGGGAGAGGGGGACGGCCGCGGGTAGAACCATCCCACTGTGTCCGACAGCTCTCTGGGGCCAGCTGTCCCTCCAGGAGCTGGGGTGGGGGAGGGGGGACTCATACAGGGACACAGGAACCCGGTGGCTCCCGTTATCTGTTCACTTTCGACACTTCTTGCCCGGATTCACACCCGCTGCGTTCTTGACCCCAGCGCCCTTCTATGTGGCCAGCTCGTCCAGGGTGGAGCTGAGGCCGTCGCCACCTCGTCCCTCAGCCTGTACCGGACTCTCCAGACCCATGAATGCATTAGATAAAGGCATCTGTGGTCGGGGCAAGTGCTTTGGTGACAGAAGTGTCTGGACTTGGTCGTCTTTGGTGGCTCCCAACTGACAGCCCTCTGTGGGCTTCTGGTGTTCCTGGGCCAAGAGCAATGCTAGGCAGACGCCAGCTTCCTGTTGCAGGGGCTTCTCTCGGACTCTGCTGGGGACCACATTTAGGAGTTGGGGAGGCAAGGGGGTTGGGACGGGGTGGGTGACACCAACATGGCACCACCAAGCCAGCCAGAGACCCGGCTTTGCACTGCAGGCTGGTGCACACCGTGCCCACACTGGTCAATGTCCAGGGCGTTCCCCACTGAGCCCCCACATGAGCAGGCCCTGCGGTGGTGCCTGCCCACTTCTCCTGAGGGGCTCCAGCTGGATGCCCACCAGGGCCCACAGGTTTCACCCCAGCTGAGTTTAGAAATAAGCACATGGCTGTCCCCATCCCTGCAGAGACTGTCTGTTCTCCGTATCCTAGCTGCAGGGCTGTCCTGTGCCCTACGGTAACCTGTGGATGCTGGCAGAACGAGGCTCCTTCGGGCTTGGTCACTTTGTCCTCTCCTTCGGTTACCCTGGGGTGGAGCCCGGGGCCTCACGCTGAGCTATATCCTCAGATCATTTTTATATTTTGAAACAGGTTTTCATGAAGTCACTCAGTTGCTCTGATTGAGCTCAAACTTGTAATTCTCCTGACTCAGCCTCCCGGTGAGCTGGCACCACAGGCCTGCACCACCACGCCCAGCTTTTTCGGTCATCACATTCTGCCCATGGTCCATAAACGGCCTTGTTCCGTGTCTCTGACTAAAGACACCTTATCTGGCGCACATGGTTGTAGGGCTGGCGTGGCCTGAGGCTGGCGATTGTTCACCCGGCTGTGCATGTCACCACCTGTGTGGGTTCAGGACCTTGGTGCCCTCATTCCTGTGCCGGGACTGCCTTAAACAAGCTACCACCAGTGAGGCCCCTCAAAGATGCAGGCTACGTGGCTCTCAGTAGCCTGGAAGAGCGCTACTGGCAGGGGCAAAGACCTCCGCCGGGCACCTGGGGACAGGTGTGTGGGAAACCTGTCACCTGCTGTGAGCCCAGGGGTGCCGTGAGGGGCACTTGAACGTGGACTGAGGGCTGTAGATGAAGTTTAACAAGCAAGTGAACTCAACGAAACAGCGCTGTGAGCCACGAGGGTGGATGGCATGAGGACATATATGTGAACGCTATTGAACGGTCTAGACGCTTGTATATCTATATCAACCTTTTTTTTCTTGAGACAGGGTCTCACTCTGTAGTCCAGGTGGGTCCTCAACTCCCTACATTCCCCAGGCCGGCCTTGAACTTGTGGCAATCCTCCTGCCTCAGCCTCCCGATTGCTGGGATAACAGATGGGCACCACCACGCCCAACATCTATATTAGTTTATTGAGCAACGATTCAGGTGCTGCCTGCCCATGCTGGGACGGTGGCCTTCGAGCGCTCCCAGTGTCATGACCATGGCTACATCAAAATATCTTAAACGTTCTCATCTTCCTGAGAAAAGCCCCACAGAGCCCACGTCTACAAGTCCCACGCCCACGGCGGCGGCTCCTCTTCCCAGCCTCCCGGTGACCACGGACTTATTCTCTGTCTCTGTGGGTTTCATACAAAAGGAATCACATGGTGGCATTGATGGCTGGCTTCTTGCAGATATGGTAGGGTCCCCAGGGTGTCGCGGGTGTATCCACGCATCCACAGAGGCACAGCAGGTCACTGTGACTCGTGCTGCCATGTCCCTTCCTGGTCAGGGACTTTTGTGGCTAGTGCCACCCTCCCTCCTGGGCGTGTCCCCGAAGGTTGGACCGCCAGACCCCATGGTGACTGACATCACTTTTTGAGGAGTGGTCAGACTGTTTCCCACGGGGCTGCACAGCACTACAACCCCCCGGGGTGTGGCAGACACTCGGGATTATCTGTCTGCGATGGTGGCCACCCGCCCCGGGTACGTGTCTCTTGTCGAGTTCTGGAGGACATGAGGGGTGCGGGAAGAGGTCAGCTGCCGGTCCCCGAGGACGGCAGAGCAGGAGGGCAGTTGGTGGGGACCTGCATCCTGGGCCGTCCCTTGTGAGCAATGCACAAGGAGAAAAGGGGCTCTCCTGTGGGACTTCCCCAGGATGGACCCTCACGGCTGTCACAGCCAACTCTGTGGCCCTGGTGGAACCCGGGCCCCACTCTGGGCCGGGGGGAGAAGCCGGGTGCTGTGCTCCAGCCTGGCGGACACTGTGGGCTAGGAGACCTTACAGCCCGTTACCCACAATGCCTCTGTGTCCCTGCTGTGCACCCACCGAATGGGTGAGTGAGGCCAGGGGAGCAGGCACCTCTGAGGGCCAACCCAGTGGCTCCCAGCGCGCACCGTCCCCGTCCCTTGCCCCAGGCCTCCGACAGGGAGAAACGGCCATGAATTCCCCACTGCCCGAGGCTGTGCTGGCTCCTCTGAGAGACAGGGCCGCCTCTGGAAAGCCACTGGAAGCCCCTCCGGCGACAGGACAGGCACCAGGGAGACATTTATTGCTGCCCTGCCGGCAGCGGCTGCATTGGAACACCTACACGGAGCTGTAGCTCACTCCCAAATGATCCCCAACCCAAGCAGCATGGGCCACACAGAGCAGCCACAGAGCCGTGTGACCATCCCACAGCGCTCAAGACGTTTTCCTGCCACAGAGAGAGAGAAAAACCCCTTACCTGCTGCGACCACCCCCACTCTCCCCTGGCCCCAGCACCCACTAGCTGCTTTCTGTCTCTGTTATTGGCCTGCTTTGGGGTCCCACATAAACAGGTTTGAACACAGGGTGGCCGTCCCTCTCTGGCTTCTTTCACTAGGCATAGGATTCTCAGGGTGCATGCACGTGTGGCCTGTGTAAGTGCCCCACCCCTCTTGGTGACCAAGTAATATTCCGCCATGTGGATGGCCCTTTGCGTTGAGCTCGACTCCTGCTGATGTGCACAGGGCTGTCCCACCCGCCGGCTGGCTACTTCGTGCGCGGTGTGTGCGTAGCCGTAAGCCTTTCCTTTCCTTCTGGAATGTGCCTGGGAGTGGGATTTCTGGGTCTCAGGTTCTAACTCTTTGTTTGGATCAGGGCCAGGACTGCCCCGTCGCCAAAGGTGCTGTGACCTGGACGGACAAACGCGTCCTCCTTCCACAGTGCCACATCCACGAGTCCAAGTTCACAATAGAATTGCATTTTATTTTCTTTTGTCTTTTCTCTACCTTTCTTTTTCCCTGGTACTGGAGATTAAACCCAGACTCTTCATGCTGAGCAGCACTCAGCCCTTTTATTTATTTTTTTTTTTCATTTTTATTTTGAGTCAGGATCTCATTAACTTGCCAGGGGTCCCAGGCTGGGCTCAGACTTGTGATCCTCCTGCCTCAGCCTCTCAGACTCCACCGGGCCCATCGGGCCCTCGGCCTTGTGCAGTCATCCTTGCCCCAAGCAGCTCGGGGCCTCCCCAAGTCCGAGGATGCCCGTGAGACCCTCCCATGGAGGAGAAGCAGACACCAGTAGCACCCACGTGATGCCCTCCCACCAGTCCTGAGCTCTGGGACCCTGAACCTCACCTCCGCGGGCCTGCTCATGCCAGTCCAGAGCTTCCCATGGGGCACTGGGCAGCAGGGCCCACTGGGCCACCTCCTGCCCCACCCCAGCCCAGAGCTGCCATCTGGGACTGCACACCGCTGTGTGGGGCCTCGGTAGGTGACCAGCCACCACGATTAGCCCGTGATATTCCCGTTTTAGCACTAGGACTTCCATGTTTCAGGGAGCCCCTTGTCCCCTACGCACACACAGTGGCCACCAGGCCCCGTAGCACAGGTCTGTCATCCCAGCACACTGGGAGGCCGAGGCAGAAGGGTCACAAGTTTGAGCCCTTCCTGGGTAACTTAACCAACTTAGTCAGAACTTATCTGCAGTCTCTCTGGGGACCCCAGCTTTGTGGGCTGCTGGCATCTGCACCCCTGCTCTGAGCTCAGGCACCCTGGCTCACAGGAGCCTCTGTGCTGCGGGGGGTCCACGCCCAGGGCCCGCTGGTGAGCTCCAGCTGCACGGAGCAGGGCAGCAGCCCAAAGAGGCCCGGCTACCACCCCACCTGCCCGCCTGCCCGTCCCAGCTCTCGCAGCCTCTCCTGCCACTCCTGGGCACCCTCAGGTGATGCCAGCCCCTGTCTGTGGAGCCCCATGGGATGCAGACCCCAGAGAGGAGCAGCACATGTGCCCGAGTGCGTGCATAAGTGTGTGGGGGCCCACACGCGTGTGAGGTGCATGGATGACTTTGCACACCTGGGGACGCCGGCTCGTTGGCTCACGCTCTGTATGGCCTCCGTCTGTCTCCTTGTTTCTTACCACACTGAGGATGGAGCCCAGGACCTTCATGCTGAGCTCCGTGTGGTGTGTCGTGTGTACACATGAGGGCATGAGCACACACGTGTGGGAGCGAGTGTGCAGGAGGTGTCTGCGTGCGTGTGGGGGGGTGTCTGTGAGTGTGAGCATGCGTGGGTTTGTGGAGGGGTTGAGTGGCATGGGGGTGCCCTTGGCCGGGCACATGTGAGCCAAGCAGCACAGTGGGGCAGGGAACGGGGTGCAGAACCCCTCAGCCGAGCCCAGCCTGCCAGCATGGGGTGCCCCTGTGTGTGGCGGGCAAGGAGGGGAAGGGGTTAACCCAGGCTGGGGCCGGGTCCCGTCCCGAGTGGAGCCGGCGTTTCCCGCTAATGAGAACCAGACTGCCCGCAACAATTGCAGCAGTGTTGCCCAGTCCCGGGCCAGGCGCATCGCGGCGACTGCTCCGAAACGGCCCTCGCCTCGTGGAGATTTGCTGTGGGCCCTAGCGTCGCTGCTGGAAACAAGCAGGAGGAGCCAGGGACGGAGCAGAGACGGGGACAGGGACACAGTTGTATGTTCTCCAGGGGCGGCCGCGAAGCCTGCCCTGCCCCTCGGCCGGCTCCCGCCGCACTGGCTCCCGTGCCAGCTGTTCTGGGGCACGGCCGTGGCTCACGTGGAAGCCTTCCTGGCCGTGGAGACCGCCAGGTCTCAGGGACCTGAGACAGCAGCAGGCAGTGGTTGAGGGTCACTTGCAGGCCAGGGGCAGGGCCAGGCCAGGCCGAGAAGGTCTGTCTCCTTTCAAGCCTTCTAATGGATGGGGAAACTGAGGCACGAGGAGGTCGGGATCTTGCTTGGGTGGCACAACTGGGAAGTCTGAGGATTGGGTACACACTCAGGTTGCCTGACCCCAAGAGCACCCCAAAGCTGCTCTCACCCCAAGGCCTCGCCCAGGGGAGAGGACAGATCCGGAACAGGCTGGCGCTTCCGGTTCCCTCCAGACAGACGCAAAAGCCTGGGCGCCCACATGCTGCCACTCATCCCTGGGCCCAGGAGGCTGTCTCCCCCAGCTCCACCGTCTGCTCCCCTGAGGTCTCATTCATAGCTCCAGGCCACAGTGTGCCCGGGCACCCTGGGGGAGTGGCTGGGTCCTGGGTCCCTGGGCTTGACTGTGGCTGAGATGTTCTCCAGGTCCAGGCACCAGCTCAGCTCCCCCTCCTCTGAGGTCTGTCCCCACCCCCTTGTCTCCCACGAGATGTACGAAATAGGGGTCAACTCCACAGCTCTGGGGAGCTGGCCCACCTGGGGAGCGTGGGCATCCCACCCTCTGCCAGAGCCAGTAATAGGGCAGGCACCCAGAGAGGAGGCAGCAGTCCCAGTACTCCGACACCCTAGGGTACTCCGCTGCGGAACAGCCGCCCATCACCCGGTTAGGCAGTGGACTGTAGATCCACTTGAGAGAGGCCACGTCCCTCCCTCCCAAGACCTGTCCTGAAGGCCAGAACCCTTCCCGCTGCACCTGACCCCTGGCCTCCCTGTGTCTGATGGTCCGTACCCCAGGGGAGCCCTGGGAGCCCACAGGGGACCAGGACCAGCCCGTCTAGGTCACCCACCCGCCCATCTCACAAAGGGGCTTCTGGCAAGGAACCCACCAGCCCTCCCCACAAACCCCAGCGGCAGCCGAGCCGCCCCACGCCGAGGGCTGGAATTTCAGACTCACACAAGCACCCCACGCTCCGGAGCGCGAGCCAGGAAGACATTTGTGTTGGCTGCGGGGCTGTTTTCCTTTTGTGACTCCACATTTCTCCAGAAATAACTTGTAGGAGTGTGGATCCTGAACACACGTGATCCCAGCACGGGGGGAAAGGGCTCTTCAAAACGCACGCGACCCACGCATGCCCAGTCTCACAGCATGCGCATGCACACGCCACGCACACCTGGGTGCCTGCGCACGTCTCCCTGGGTGCTGGCTCGGGGAGCAGCCGAAGGCCTCGGGGAAGGCAGTCTGGCCTTTTCCTGGGAAGGGGCCACCTTCACACCTGGTGGCACACGTGGGTGCGGGGACACCCGGGGACCGCAGACTCGGTGCTCTTGTCCCTGTCACGGATGCGCTTCCCGCCAAGATGGTGCCAGAGGGGGCGTGGTGCCTGCTGCTCCTCCTGGCCTCCTGCCGGCAGAGACCTGACGCATGGGCAGAGGCGAGGGACGGGACCGCAGGACGCCCAGATCATACTGCCTGCCCCTACACCCCCAGCGACCAGCCGCCCTGGACCCCCCATCAGAGCCTCAGCTGAGGCTCCAGAAATCCCAGGAGGAAACAGTCAAGCCACGGGTGGCTCTAGGCATCTGCGGGGGGCCAGGGAGACAGAGGGGCGATTGCGGGTCATGATGCCGTGGCATCCTCTCTGTGCCTGGCCTGGCGTCCATACAAGTAGCATTTGTCCAAGATTGGATATGCTCCGTGCTAGGCCGGCGAGGACTCCGGCGTCTCGCCATTGTTTCCACCCATTGGCTGGGGAGGCTGCGTTCCTGCCCACCACGGGACCCTCCCGGGAGCCAGTGTCGCCCGCCCCGGGGGGCTCTGGGGTGCTGCATGCTGGGCCCGGGGAGCCGCGTGCTGCCTCCGCGCCGGCGGCGGGCGTGGGATTTGTGAATGTGTGAAGGTATTAGCTGCCAGTTAGGCCTGGCCGGCGGCCCGGCGGCCTCGCTCCTCCCGTGGGAGCCTGGGAAGCCGGGCCTGGCCGAGGCCCAGCCTGCTCCCTGGGAGGCTTTAGCTGAGCGAGTGTGCGCGCTGTTAGCACTGGGCCGCAATTTATCTCCAAGGTGGCGGGGAAGCTGCAGCCATCCGTAAAAATAAAGCGACTGATGAGTCAGCCAGCGTCACAGGGGACAGGGGACAGGAGGCGGAGCCAAGTCACCAGCACCGGAACCGAAGGACAGAGGGCCTGGGTCGGGGGACCCGCCGTGCGGAGAGGGGGCCGTGCTCTCCAGAGGATGACGAGGATGGCAGGGGCCATGGTGCCTGGAGGGGCTAAGTGAGCAGGGGGGTTGGGGGGGAGCGCAGCGTGTCCCTGGTGGCTCGTCTCAACACCTGCTGCCCAAGGCTGGCCGTGAATTGTCCCGGGAAAGAGCAGGGGAGGAGGGAAGGAGGCTGAAGCAGGAAGAGGCACTAGTCATCGTGGCTGATGGGGAAGTCGAGGTCAGAGGACAACAGGCCTCAGAGCGACTGGCCAGGAGCCCTCGAGTTCTACACAGTTTCCCCGAAAGCGCGGTGCCGGAGCCAGCTCCACCTGCTGCGCTCCCGTTCACGGCGGCCCTCCACCCCTCTCTCCCGGTTTCTCTCTGCTCCGGAGGCCTAGGCGAGTTTGGGCCGCTGTCCTGGCCTGGCCAGCGCGTCCCGAGGCCGCCCCCACCCCCTCCCCAGCTCTTTGATCTCTGTTCAGGTTCGGTGGCTTCATTTTTTGCAATTACCAGGCTGGGCGGAGGATATGGCCCTGACCTGCGGCCGCGGTCTGGCAGACAGATGGGACAGGAAGCGGCGTCCGCTCAGCCGTCGCCCCGGCTCATCTTGGATAGATTACACCGGTAGCCGCGCCGATGTCCTCGTGCCCGCTTGTGATAAAGCGACGGCAGCATCACAGGAGCCGGGAGGCGTGCAGATTAGCCGGGGCAGAGCCCCAGGGGCTCCCGTCCCTGCGTCCTCCCCCGCGGCTGGACCTGGGGGCTGGGACCGGAGGCTCCTGTCCCCCTCTCCTTCCTTCCCTCTCCCCGCCCCCTCTGCGCTCCCCACCCCCCACTCCAAGTTTCTGGAAGTCTGCCCAGCAGCTCCACGCAGTGGCCCAATGAGCCAAGCTAGCCTGGATCCCTCTCCCGGAGCGCGCCATCACCTGGTGGCCAGGCAGGAGGGGCGGCTGAAGGGTACAGGCCATTTGGGGGCCTGGGGAGGCTACTCAGCCCCGCGCCTTGTCCTGCGCTCCTGCTCCTGTCTGGCAGCGGAAGCACTTAACAAGTTGTTGTTCTTTGTTGCACTTTTTTAATGAGCCGAGAGAAGCCGGGCTCTGTCCAGCGCCTGGAGAGGAGGGGGCGGGGCTTTTGTCCTCACAGTTTTCAGCCCGTGGCCTTACATGGAACCTGACAAGGAATCCCCCCCACCCCGCCAGGGAAAGCCGATCTGCCCGGCCGGTTTCAAAGCTCCCATCAACCAGCGACTGGGGCTCTAATCGCCGCCCCTCCCCTCGGCGGCCCCCTGGGTCACTCGGTGGGTATTGATTAGAGCCGGCTAGGAGGACGCGGTGGCTGGTGGCAGCCGCCCTGCCTGCAGAGGTATCTGAGGGCTTGAATGACATCTCAGGGGACAGTGTCGGGCTTCCAAATTCCTTTCATCCATCCGACGAGAGAACAGCAGGGCTTTCAGCAGGCGGGGGTGGGGCTTTCCCCCAGAAGGGCCCAGGCCACACAGATAAAGGGCTGCCACGGCCTCTGCCCACAGGGTTCTCTGTCACCCACTGCAGGCACAGAGGGGGCCGGGGGGGGGGTGGTTTCGGCCCTGCCTGAGGCCCCAGTCCAGTCCCACCCGTGTCCAGTACCCCTCCAAGGCCGACTCCCTGTGCCAGGCAGGAGTGGCCCTCCCTGAGGTCCTGGCTGCCCTTCCTGTCCCCAGGCAGGGCCTGGCCAGCCCGAAAGCACTGCAGGCCCTCATCCTCAAGAGCACGTCTAGCTGGAGGCCAGGGACCCGTGGGCACTCACTAACCGCCAGCCATGCACTCTAAGTTCTGGGGGCAGCCTATGGGCCAGGAACAGAGGAGGGGCTGGCCGGTGACACGGTGCAGCTGGGAAGCCGTGCCCGTGCCTGCAGCAGCAGGTCCCCAGCACTGCGGGCACAGGAAGAGCAGGAGGGTGATGGCCTGGTGCCTGCAGTGGAGGGCAGCAGTGTGAGGACTGCCCCTTCTTCCCACTTGACCCAAAGGCTGTTGGCCTGGCTCCTGATAAGAGCCAGCGTTCTGGGCAGTGGCCAGCCGCCGGCTGTCACGGACTGATTCTGCTGATCTGACAGGCAGTTGAGCCGCGGCGGCAAGGGGAGTGATGGGGACAGCTGTAAAGAAACTTCACTCCCTGCCGCTCATCTCCTGCTCTGTGGCCCAGTTCCCAGCAGGCCCTGGGCCAGGGGTTAGAGACCCACCCCTGTGAGGGGGGCCACTGCCAGCCCTTCACCTGGGAGGGGTGGCTGGGAGGACAGACACTTCTCACCAGCCCTCACTGACACGCTCAGGGCATGCCCAGTGGGGAGGGCAGGCAGAGGGCACACATTGCCTACAGGACGTCCCCAGCCAAGTGGGACCAGGCCTGGGCTGCAGGCCTGGGCATCTGCCGTGAGGACAGAGGGAGACTCCAGGCGTGGGTGTGCTGGGATGCTGGCTGCTCAGAGCCAGCTGCTTCCGGATCCCCACTGGGCAGGTCGTCCTTCCACGGCCTCTGCCCGCCCCGGCCACCAGCGCAGCCACCCCTCAAGCCTTTTGAGGACAGCTGGACAGGCTTTCGGGGGTCATCATAGCCTGGAGCCCACCCACAACTGCCACCTCTCCTCCTCTGGACACCCCCAGTGCCCCAAGGCACGCAAATCTCCTATTGGAGTATTTTCTTTAATAAAGACCCCAAAAAGTTTCCAGAGGCAAAATGACAGGCTGGGCAACTTTCTACCCCAGCTCCCCAGAAGGTGCATTTTCCTTCTCGTCATGTGCTAGTTAGTGGTTACAGGCACATCGCGTTAACTGATTTGGGATGGAATTATCAAATTTGCTAATTGCTGCTAGCGCTAATTTGAGCCCTTACAATAAGGAGCGGTTTGAGAGGCACATGAAAGGCCACCACCCACAGTGGGCCCAGGGCCGGCCGGGGTTTCGCAGGGCACCGCGCAAAGGGTTCGGGGTAATTGCAGCCATGAGCCACAGTTGATTGAAGAAAATTATACCTCCTTTTTTTTGTCACTACAAGTTGTGTGTGTGTGTGTGTGTGTGTGTGTGTGTGTGTGTGTGTGTGTGTGTGTGTCTTTTCTTAAATGGTGCGGTGAAAATCCAATTATAAGGGAAGACACGTCAAGGGTTTTAATAACTGTAGGAAAGGTGTCCTTGAAGCCACTTCCCTTCTACGCACAGGGCTGTGCACCTCGAGCTGTCTGGGGTAGACCCGTTCCTGTTCCCCAGGAATCAGAGCAATATTGAGCTTTTTAGTGAGAGATTCTGTTTGGTTCTGTTTTGTAGTACTGGGGACTTAACCCAAAGCATTTGTCCCAAGCTATGTCCCCAGTCCTTTTATAAGATTTAATTTCTTAAATTTATTTTTAAATTTTTATTTATTAGCCAGTGTCTAAGTTTCCCGGGCTGGGCTCAAACTCGTGATCCTCCTGCCTCAGCCTCCCAGAGAGCTAGGATCGCAGGCCTATACCACCACACCTATGTTTTATTTGTTTATTTTATAAAGAAAATCACTCTTTGGTTTGAACTCATCATTTTCCTGTTTATTTTTATTTGTTTACAATTTCAACTAGAAAATGTGGGCAGACAAGACTCAGCGCACACTGTCCACCTATAAAATCAATTTTCCAACTTGGGGCTCTTCACAAGACCAGTCCCAGGGCCTTTGCACCAGTCCACAGGGCGGCAGATCTCAGTAACCACATTTCCAGATTGCACCGAAGAAAAGTAAATCCATCAGTTCTGAGCAACATCTTGATGTGGGAGGCACGGCCAAGAGGCTACCCCACCCACGCCACACCCTCCCCAGCACCCCTACCTTATTGAAAAATTTGTTACAATGAAAAGTCACAAAACCACAAAGAGTGTGGCACTAGCTGGCTGCCAGCACCCTCCGCACCGTCCCAGGGATGAGAAAAGGCCACGAGGATAGGAAAGTGGGCACTGAGCTTTGCGGCTCACTCATTTATATCGCTAATGGGGCGTGGGTGACACCCCAAGTCCCTGCGGACTGAGCCCACGGGCCGAGCAGGGGAGGGGCCCTAGAGGCTCTGCTCCCCTGGCTCAGCCCCTAATCCTGTTCCCCAGGAATCTTCAGCCTGTGGGACAGAGGCAGGAACAAGATCTCTCCCTCCAAAGTTTGAGGGACCCCACGTTTGAAGGGCAGTGTCCCCTCCAATCCCCATGCTGGGAAGTCTGGCCTTCCCCAATGGGGGGGGGGGGTTGGCTGCTGCGGCTGGAGGAGGAGTACGGGCCTTGAGGAAGGGTCTGGGGTCATCCACTAGGCTTTCAGAGGCGGTGGGGCCGAGCGGGGGACCCAGGCTCTCCCCAGATGGGGCTCCAGCATCAGAGAGAACTCTTGTCAGACAGCTTCTTCACTGTTCAACTGGGGAAACTGAGACTCAGGGGCACTGTTGACTTTCCCAGGTCAGCAGCAGAGCCGAGGATCACCCCGGTCTGCCGGTTCCCAATCCTGGCGCTGCCGTCCGCGGCGCCAGCCCCTGTACACCTCTGGGCCCCACACCCACAGGAGGCACGGGCTTTTCCCAGCTTCCTACGTGGCCTCGGCATCTTCCGGGGACAGTCCAGGTCAGCCCTGAGCCTCTGGAAGGACACAGCTGAGGCCCCAGGAGCAGCCATCGTCCCCGTCAGCAAGGCCCTGGCCCCAGTCGGAGGGCGACGTGAGGGAGGGGCTGGCCAAGCTGTCCTTTGGAAGGGGCTCACAGGCGGATGGCCACATCTACAGGGAGACCCACTTCCCCTCCAGTGCCGAGTCGGGCTGGGCACACGCGGGCGCCCTCTGCTGTTAGCTCATGCAACCCCACGGAAGAGCTCGGGACATTGGAAGCGGGCCAAGGCAGGAGGAGAGGGCGTCAGCAGCTAGGGGAGGGGGTGAGTGGGAGCCCCGGGACGTACACAGGCCCTGCTCAAAAGCAGGTGGTGGCTGGGCGCCGCAGCGCAGGCCGGTCACCCCGGCACTCTGGGAGGCTGGGGCAGGAGGAGGCCAAGTTTGAGCCCAGCCTGGGCAACTTAGTGGCACAACAAAACCCTGTCTCAAAATCAAAGGCCCTGGGACCAGTCTCCAGTACTACACAAAGCTGATGGCCCGTGTGCGTGCCCATGGCGGCAGACAGGTGGCTGTGGGGTTGGACCCCGTGAAGGCGTGTGCTGAGGGGGTGCCCGCAGGACTCAGCGACCAGGAGCAGGCCACCAAGTTCTGGGCAACAGCTTCGTTTCCCTAGTGACCCAGGCCACTGTCTTTGTTGCCTCGGAGCACAAAGTCTGCCTCAGTCAGCCTGTCCCCCCGACCCAGAGCTTTATGGAAGGCAGGATCGATAAGGCTGGGCTTCCTGGTAGAGAAACGCCCGCCTCCCGCCACCTCGTCCAACCCTAGCACACACAAAGGTCCCCCGAGATAAGGCAAAGTCCTTTGATCTCCGTGGGTCCCAGGCTGAGCTGACTCACCGCCCTGCCACCACGGGCAGCCTCAGGAGACAGGAGGAGCTTCTGACTTACACCTGCTGGGGCAGGAGCCTGCCAGGGGGGCTCGAGTGCTTGGCCTGAGCCCTGCCTGCTTCCTCCACCCCGCCAGTGGCATGGCTGAGCTCAGGGGAGGGGGAGGTACCTACTGTCACAGCCCCAGGACAAAGGCTGTCAGTGGGTTTGCCCTCGTCACATGCGGGCACACGCCAAGGTTGTCTGCGGCACTCTGGGACTTTCCGGGAAAGAGAAGCCGGGGCCATGGGAGCTGGGAGTCCTAGAGGAGGTGGCCGTCAGGTGCCTGGCTCCCGCGGCCCCTCCAACGTCAGCCCTCCTGCGCCAGCCTTCACGGAGGGGTGGAGGCATGGGGCCGCATCCATGTGAGTGGGCCTATGTGCGAGCATGCGCCGAGTCTGTGGGTGCACGTGCGGGGGCGTGTGTGTGTGCACAGTACCGTGGGACAGGACCATATGTCACGGGACGGAGACCGGGCTCGGGGCCTCACACTGAGCTGCATCCTGAGCCCAGTTTCATTTTGATTTTGAGACAGGGTCTGGATAAGTCACCAAGTGGCCCAGGCTGGGCTCGAATTTGCAATCCTCCTGCCTCAGCCTCCGGAGTGCTGGTTCCTTTCCGTAGGTGAATCCAACCATCCCGCTCTGGGTCAGGGGAGCCAACAGTGACACACGTGTGGATGCAGAGCACGTGGCTCACCCGTGCACACGTGTGGCTGCGCGATCACAGATGCCGGCTCCAGCAGCCGCCTCCGCGTGTAGCTGAGCACAGCCAGCAGACTGTGCTGTCTGTGGACCGACTCAGATCACCCCGTTTCTTCCCCCCGGAGCCCGTAAACCTCACACTCCAGGTAAAAACAGACCTTAAAGACGCTCGTACCTCCTGGCCACTGCAGCCCAGCACTGGGCAACGCCAGCGAGGGCTTCCTGGCCAGGCCTCCTGCACCGTCCCTCAGACCCAGCCCTGTGGGTGCCCCCCGCTGGAGGCAGCATGTGCTTCCCCCTGCATGGCCCCTTAGCGGGGACGCTGGTGTCCGGCTCTGTGTGCACTGGGATGTCACCCTGCAACTTCCTTGTGTATGTCGTGGCCAGGGAGGACGGAAACACGGGAGAGTCATGTTGTGTCCAGCCTGCTGCTCTCCCACGGTGGCTCAGTTAGGGACTCATAGGTGCTGTGCTGGGGGCAGATCCCCACTGTCACCTTCGGAGAGCAGCTGGCCCTCTGCAGATTCCTCTGCGATTTGCTGTTCAGTGGTGCCCTGGCTGGCCTTCTGTGGGTGTCCTTGTGTCTGGAGAGGGGATGACAGGCTATGGGTGTCTTTCCAAATCTGGGATTGTGTGACCATCTTAGCCACTTCCCTGTCACCAGCACACAATACCCAATGCTCACAGCATAAAGGAGGGAAGGTTTATTTTAGCTCATCATTCCAGAGGTCTCAGGCCACGTATGGTCGGTCAGATTCGATGGTGGAAGGGCATGGGCAGAGGACACGGCTCACACCATGGTAGCCAGGAGCCAGGGAGAAGGGAGGAGCCAGGGACAAGAGCACATGCTCCCAGGCCACGGCCCAGTGACCCGCCTCCAACCGGGCGCCACCTCGACATGGGACAGTCAGCTGTGAATTCACTCGGGATGACTCCACAGATGAGCACAGCACCCCGTGCTCTAGTGGCCCTCCACACACAGGGGACTCTGGGGGACATCGGAACCGTAGCCATGACACTCTGAGGACATGTCCCCAGGCACCGCCCTGGCTGTGCCCTTGGTGAGGAATGACACGGAGCTTGCTGGTTCCAGGACGGCTTTGGCACTCTGGCTTGGAACAGCTCAGGAAAACGCGAGGACCCTTAGCTGGCAGCACTGAGGCAGGGCACCTGCAGGTCCTGCCATCGTCCCCTGTAGGAGCGAGGTGGTGGAGCAGCCTGCTGCTCCTAGAGTGGCAGAAGCCGCCTCTGGCCTGACCATGCCCGAAAGTGTTCCCTGATTCCCATGCCCAGGAGCTGAGCTGCTGACCTGGAGCCCCTGGGAGACTGAGGAAGAGGGATTTGTGGGGACCAGGAGGATCCCCCCTCATGCATCCCAGGACAGAGACCGCTGCTCCCCAGCCTGGGGACTGAGAATGGGAGCCAGCATGCAGTTATACAAGGGTTGTAGGGCCCAGCCTGGTGGCACAGGCCTAAAATCCCAGCCAGCACATCGGGAGGCTGAGGCAGGAACATTTCAAGTTCCAGCCCAGCCTGGGTAATACAGTGACTTAGCAAGACCTTGTCCCAAAATCAAAAAATAAAAAAATGGTCTGGGGATATAGCTCAGTGTGAGCTTCCATCTGCAGTACCAAACCAAACCACCCTGCACTGGAGCCTCTCCCAAGCCCATAGGGCTCCTGGCCACAGTGAACAGACAGGTACCAGCGCACGCCATGAGGCTGTGCCTGTGCCTCTGGGGGCCTTTAGGTGCCCAGCCCCGAGGCCCATGCCCCCCCCCACACCCCGGGGCTCCCCCAGGCAGCAGGAATGGCTTCTTGGCTACAGACAGGACGGGACGGGGCTGAGGCGCGAGGCCGGGGAGGGCCCGGTCACCCTCTTCCCTGTGTCCCGGGAGCGAGCCCCGGCTCTCCTGCCTCAGCCTTCCGACCACTCACTTCTCAGGGTCCCTAGTCCCCTCACCCACTTCCCATGCGGGGAAGGGCTCCCCAGGCCCTTCAGCACAGACCTCCCTGGATGTCGCCCTCCGACCTGGGCTCCTTCCACCAGAGCTCTGGACCCCGCACGGGCCCTGGTGAGCAGAGGCAGAGTCCCAGGGACTTGGACAGAAATAGACTCGTCCCTCCTCCTCCATCCTGTCACCACCCCACTGGCCTTGGCTGGCAGTGATCAAGTTGGCCCAGATCATGCACACGGGCCCATGGACATCACAGACCCTCAGAGGAGCAGGACAGCCCAGGTGAGCGGGCAGCCCTGCCCTGACCCAAGTCCCCGAGGTCCAGGCCAACCCCCTGGATGGTGCTGATGTCCCAGAGGGATGTGTCCGAAGCACTGGAAACCCCGGTACCCAACAGGGACACACATTCTGTCCTCTACCAGGCCTTTGAGCACCCACCCACCCTCCCTGGCAGTGTCCCTCTTAGGCCTGACCACGCCAACCCCACCTCATGGCTCCTGACTCGGGAAAGTCTTCCTTTTAAGGTGGTCCCACACCCAGCACCGCTCAGCGGGACAGAGAATACCGTGCAGGAAGTGTGCCGTGGGCTGGCTGCCTCAACACCCCTCTTTTTTGGTGTGGGGGATGAGCCCTGAACCTTCGCACTGAGCTACATGCCAGACCTTTTCAGTTTTTTTTTGGGAGATTATCTTGCTAGGTCCTTAAGCTGCCCAGGCTGGGCTGGAACTTGCAATCCTCCTGCCTCAGCCTCCCAGCGTGCTGGGGTTGCAAGCCTCCACCACCAGGCTCTGCTTGTGGTGTCTCTTCTGATGAACAGCCCCACAGAGGAGCAGGGCAGGTGGGAGGGCACCCAGCCAGCCAGGGGAGGCCCTGGTGCCCATGAAAGGCTGCCTGGCTCAGGCCTGCAGTGCTAGCTCAGCCTCTGGAGGTAAGGCAGGGACCCTTTCAGGCAGCCGGGGATCTCAGGAGTGGAAGCCGTGGCCCAGCTGTGTACCCAGAGGAAAGGGACACGCCAGCCTAGCCACACGGTCTTGGCTGAGATCCTGACCACCAGCCAGGGTGCCCATCCCAGCCACAGGGCCTGGAGGGCGACCACAGGACTACAGTGGCGCCCAGGGATGGCATTCCCAAGGGGCACTGGCCACATCCTGGTTTTGTCCTGACACAGTACCACAACTGGGGGCTTAAGATGACGTGCTTGTCCTCACGGTTCTGAGGCCAGAAGCTCACAATTAGGTGTGGGCAGGGCTGGTTTCCCCGAGGACCTGGGGGGGTGGCTGTCACCGGCCCCTCCAGCCCCCCGTGTACTCAGTGCTCTGAGGCTCATAGCTGTGGCTCATAGACGCTTCCTCCCGTCCCCCCGCCTGCCTCTTGCAAGGATGCTAGCTGCCAGGTCAGGACCTCTTCTAGCTGCCTCATGAACTAATCACGTCCTCAAAGACCCTGTCCCCAGTTAGGGTCTCGTCCTAAGGCTCCAGTAGACAAAGCCGGGCTCTGGGGGCAGCCTGGGAAGGCGGACTTTGCCAAAGCCGGCCCTAGCCTGCAGCCTGTCCCTAGAGTCATCCCAGGGAGACGGCTGGAGGGGACCATTCCTTCCTCTTGCAGAGCCCCCGGGCATCCCAGAGAGCTGGCCTGGGGAAGCAGACAGAGCCAAGGGCCCAAGCCCAGGCCTGGGCCCGGAAAGGATCCCTCAAGACAGACAGGCAGCAGACAGCAGGCCCCCAACAGCGTCTCTCCGGGGCTGCAGCAGGTGTGGGCTGCTTTGTCTGAGGTCTGGGGACAGCGACGGTGTCTCCTCCTGTCCCTTCACTGGCCAGGCTCACCCTCCAGGCACAATGTCTCCTCTGTCTCAGACTGAAAACTGCTCCTGACCGGAGTCGGCTTTCACCCCCACCTGGCTGAGGCCCTGAGGGTGACCCGCTGCGGTGGGGGGGAGCGCGGCTGGGCCACGGCAGCTGGGTGGGCCCAGGACCAGAATTCATACGACTCCAGGCAGGAAGGCCCAGTCGGCAGCCCTGCCTCTCCTGCAAACTAGACTTTGAAGTATTCCTAGGTCTCTACCGCATCCTTTGCCTTTCTGAATTGCCACTCGGCAGGGAGCCCCCCAAATCTCCTCTCAGCCTGGAAGGCCTCGGGGACACCAAGGCTGGGGCAGCTGAGCAGTGGTATACACAAGGTCCTCGGCACCCTATGAAAATTAGCCGGGTGTAACGAGGCACCCGTGTAATTCTGGCGCTTGGGGAGGGAGGCAGGAAGATCGCTGTGCGTGTGAGGCACGCGGGGGCACTGGGCTAGCTCGGCCCCGCTGGCCACATAGGAGCTGCCGGCTCAGAGGACGCCTCACAGTGCTCACGTAGTGACTCAGCCTGGACTCCTGAGCAAGACAGTGTCTAAGAAAATAAGGCCCAGCCAGGACTTGTGGCACTAAAGAGCCACAGCCCCTCTGGGGGGCAAAGCCAGACTGTATGTCTGAGCCTCTGCTCAGGAAGCAGGCCCAACGTGGGTAGCGCCAACAGCCCCCCAGGGCCCTCTGCCCCCCGGCCCTTCTCTAAGGACACTGTCCCCTCCGACCCGGCCCCCGGCCCTTCCCAATGGCACACTTGGAGTCATCTTTCAATGACCCATCCGCACGGCCAGGACCGACAACCGGCAGTGGGGCACGCTAGGCACGGCCACCAACGGCACATTATCTGACCCGGCGCCGATCCGGTTACCGATGCGTAGCCACGGGCCACCACGCAGGGCTGCCACCCGCCGGCGACTGGGAGGGAAGCTGAGCCTCATCTCAGGCTGTGGGGGACGCAGCGGGTGGGCGTGTGGCGTCTGGTGTGTGCTGCCTCGGCCCCATGCCGGCCAGCCCTGGGGGAGGAATCAGGAGAGGGATGGGGGCCTCGTGAGGGACTCAGAGCCTCACGGGGGCCTGCGTGGCCTCCACACGGGCTTCACGTGCCGTTGGGTTAGGCCAGATCCAGGAGACACATGCCACTGAGCGTGACAGTGGCTCTCCGGACGCCTCTCTTGCGCGCCTGGCTCAGGACATGGGGACGCTGGGCTCCCTTGGCCCACATGGCTGAGCAGGAGCGGGCCAGGGCAGATGGTGCCCACGATGCTCTCAACAGCCCCTGCTGGCCCTCAGCAGTTGCCGGCCAAGGGACATGGGCACCTCGTGACCAGGCCTCTCAGTCTTAAAAGTACCACTCTGAGGAGTCAAACCGTGTTGTGGGAAATTGTCTTGTGCCTTAGTGTCCCTGGCCACCAACCCCTAGACCGTGGTGACAGCCAGGTCAAGGGCTGGGGCTTGGATGCAGATTCCTGCCTGCATCAGCCCAGACTTCTGGCGGCCAGGCTTGGGAGGGGGCCATGGCTAGCCTTTTGTCACTCCCTCCAGCTGTCACCAGACCAGTGGTGGTACCCAGCCTCTCAGGTGAAGCATTTGGCTACTGTCCCTGCCGATGACGGTCCTGCCTGGACCAGATTGGGGCGGTGCGGTTCCACCGTCAGACCCTATGGCCTTCTCTTCCCAGACCACGAGGGCCCCCAAAACGCCACAGAATGCTCTTGTCCCAAGCATACATGGCCAGCTCTGCAGCCGGGTGGCAGCCTAGGCTCACGTCCAATTCCTCTGTGCCTCAGCTTCCTCACTGTAAATAGGAGAAGCAGGAAGCCAACCCCACACAGGTTCCCTGGTCAGAGTCCCTGAGGCCGGAGGGCTGGTAACTGCATGCCCCGCTCTGCAGGAGCACCGACCTAGGAGGTCGGGCCTGGCACCCAGGTGGCAGGGAACAGGCCCTTGCCAACCCCTTTTCCTCCCTGCAGCTCTGATGGGAACCAGAAGAGCTCATGGCCACCCGCTCTCCCCCAGCAGCTGGCCATCCCAGATCGTCACCAAAGGCAACAAGACATACCGTTCAAGCCAGGTGTGGGACAAGCTGAGATGCAGCTGCCACCAGGCGGCCCAGCCACCCATGGTGGTGTCCCTTGGGGAACCAGGGTGTGCCTCCTGGGCAGGCAGAGCCCACCGTAGAGTTCCCTGTGAGCCCCTTGAGCACCTGCATTCCTGGTGGCCAGTGGCAGGGTGGCAGCACATGGCAGTGGGAGCTTGCGGGCCAGACTCCGGCCGTGCATCAGGGGGCAGCAGCTTATGGGTCAGTATGGAACATGGCAAGTGGCCGGAGGTGGGGGTGACCTTGGCTCAGGGTCCCAGGGTTGGGGGCGTGACTTGCCAGGAGCTCAAGGGGGGCTTGCTTCTCACCCCTTCCTGAGGCTGTGACGGTCAGAGCGGGACCTCAGTTCCTCCTGTACCGTATCCCACTGTGTGGACTCGGGCTCCGGGCTAAGGAGTGGGCTCCCTCATGCACCCTGGGATCCGAGGCCCTGAGGTCCCGGGTCCTGCCGAGGTTGCTCTCCAGGGGGACGGAGGGTCAGAGCAGTGGCTCAGGACCCTGACCCCACGGTGGGGGGATAGTGAGAGCAGGGCCAGGGGCTCCCACGGCCAGGGCTCCCTGGCACTAGGAGGCTCCCAGCCCTCTCACTACACTCACGTTAAGCACTGTGGAGAAAAGATTCTCGGGAGGAAGTGTTGGGGTGGCATCTGTGACCCCGTTAAGTGACACCTGGACTCTGTCAGAAGGGACGGAGCAGAGCCTGTCCGGGCACTATGAGGGTCCTCACCAAGACGGGTTAAGGATGCATTTATGCCTATGAGACTCTAACCCACGCCCCCTCGCACTTGTCCGCGGGCAGCAGCACTTAACTCTCGGCTGGCCAGGGCCCAGCAGCGGATGTGGGGGATCGCAGCCTACAGAGAGGCCGACTTGAGCCCCTCACGCCCTCCCCTTCTCCTGGCTTCCCCTGGCCCCTCCTCTCCTGCGTGCCCCCCGCTCCCTGGTCGCTCCCCATTCCAAGTCTCTCTATAGAAGCAGATCATGGGCTCCTCCCGCAGAGTCCGTTCTGTCTCGCCGACCCGCTCCTGGGGCCCTGGATGTTCCCTTAACCCCCCTCAACCTCCAGAGCCAGCACCCCACATCCTGTGCTTCACCCAAAACATCCTGTGGCAGAGCAGGGCACCAGCTGGAGAAGTGACGGCCCAAGTGTGGAGGGGTTTGGGGGCCCCCGGCCCGGGCTCGCAGCTCAGCCTCAGAGTGGGAGAGAGCCCTTGGCTCACCACGCCCTGCCCCTGAGACACCAGGGTCTCTGTCACCCGCTGAAGTAGGGGTCCCTGCTGAGGTCAGGGGGCACGGGGATCGGGGGCAGTCCTTTGTGTCCCGGCTTGGCGGTCAACACACAGGAAGTGATCTGGTAGGGAGGAGCTTCAACCAAATCCCAACCCCACTGCTAGGCCAGGGAGGGTCCTGCTGGGGGCGAGGTGGCCCGGTGGGGGGCCCCTGAGCGAAGGACCAGGCCTGGGTAGAGTTTGGCTCCTTGTGGGTGGCACAGAGGGAAGTGGGCAGCACCCTTGGCTGCCTCTCTCCATGCTGAGGGTCCTGGGACGAAGCTGCTGCTCCCCCACCCCAGAGAAGGGGCTTTGCAGGGTGAGGGACAGGGAGAAGCCCCGCCCCCCAGGGCCGCCGTGTGCCGCCTGAGGCGGAAGCAGCGACATTCCAGGCTCTGCTTCTGGGCTGGTGACTGTCGAGAAGACGGGTGGGAAGGAGGTGCCAAGGGGCCCCCTTGGAGCCTTGCCCTGTAAGAAGCAACCGGGGCTCGGTCTGGCAGCCTGGTGGTGCCGGCTGTCATCCCAGCACTCTGGAGGCTGAGGCAGGAAGGTCACAAGTACGAGCCCAGCCTGGGCAGCAGCAGCAGCAGTGAGTCCTGGAGGCCAAGCATGTTTGTGTAAACCCCCGAACTAGCTGCCAGCTAGGCGGGGACTGGCCCCCGGCGGCCGATCGGTGGGAACAGGTGGACAGCAGCCTTTCCGCGGCCCAGCGCCTGGTGAGGCCTGGCCTGCCCTGTCTTCCTGTGGCTTTGATCTGGACTGACCAACACCCTCTGCAGCCTCTCCCTAGGGCCGGGCCACCGTGAGTGCCGGGGCGCACACAGCCAGGGCTGCTGGGACCCCAGGCTCAGCTGGTCAGATGTCCCCAAACCTCAGAGAACAAGGAAGGGACACCCTGAAGTGCCAGCAGCGTGTCCACCTCCCCCAGGGATTGCGGCCTGGGCTGGGTAGCGGGCTGCGCCAAGGATGAGGGGACAGGCTCACCCCCCACCCCGGAGAGAGGGGGTCCCGATGCCCCGCACGACTGCCCCCACCCAGAGCGCACACCGCCCCCGCCAGGCCGGGCTTGGGGCCTGGAGGCTGTAATGAGATTCTGCTTCACGTTGTGTACTTGTTCTGAGAAAATCATCTATTAATTGATTCCAATTACTCTTAATTGTTCCTCATACATTTCAATTAGGGACCCTGTTGTTTCGGCGGGAGTTGGATTAGATACGCCAGCCCCAAACCCCTAACGGTAGGGACGCGGGGGCGGGCCGGTGGGAGGGGGTGGGGGTGGCAACACGCAGCAGCTCCGGGAGCAGGAGGGACCCCAGGGCTCCCTTCTGAGGGCTCCTGCTGCCACCTGGGGTAAGGGAGGCAGCCTGGGCCCAGCCCCCCTCAGGGAAAAGGACAGAGACAAAGGTGAAGGTGGGCCTCCGGCTTGTCCTCGCCACACTCGACCAGCCAGGCAAGGCTGGTGACCAGAGACGCCCAGGCAGCCCGCCCCGTCGACCCTGTGCCGCCCCCTCCTGCCCCTTCCTCTTCCCTCTGCTCTTCCGCTTACTTGGACTCTGACTTTCTCGCATGGAAGAAACGCACAGCGCTCAGCCCTCTGTGTGTCCCACGAACCACCGTGAAGGGCTCAGTTAAGGGGCGTCGTGCGTTGCGCCGCGGCCTCCTCTCACAGGCCCTGCGTGTCTACAGCTCCTCAGTGCCCCGGGGACCCTCCTGATCCCTCCTGCCCTGGTGGCCACCCTCACATCTCCCTGGGCCTGCCTGTTTTGGGGACCTCGTGGGAGCTGGTCACACAGATCTGGCCCTTGGCGTCGCATTGTCAGGGTTGACCTTGGTGTAGACTGGCCCGGGCCCCTCCTGCTGGTGGTGACTGGGTGACAGGCACGGTACCCTGGGCTTGGGGAATCGTCCTGCTCATCCACTTGCTGGTGGACACTCTGGTCACATCCGTCTTTCGGTGATTTCAAATCATGCCATCATGAACATGGGGGTCCCGTTTTCATTGGAATGCCAGCGTTGCAGCCTTGGGGGGCCTATGCCTAGATGCGGAGTTGTAGGTCGCTGGCCTGCCTCTCTGCTTGTCTACAGTGACACCAGGGGTGCGGGGAGGAGCTCTTAGGCCCTCTGGTCAGACAGGGGGCTATTCAAGGGGTGAGGGTTGGGTAGGGATGCCTGGGCTGGGCAGGAGCCTGGTGCCTACTATGGGGGCTTTAGACCTAAATCGACAGTCAGAGGAGAAGCTCCCCTTCTGCCCAGCTACTCGAGATCTGCCCTGCAAAGGCTTCGGGAACCTTCTCTTTGCTTGCAGCCATCACAGGGAAAGTCACAGACATGAAGACCCTGAGCTTCCAGGGGCAGGGCCACAGGTGCAGGCCCTGCCTGGCCTCAGGAGGGCGATGAGGAAACAGCGGGGCCTCTGGTCCCTCCCCGCCCTGGGCTGGAGAACCCCTCAGGAGGGGCACACGGTCTGCCGAGAGAGGATGGGTCAGTGCGCTCTCCGAAGGGTGCCCTGAGCACCCCTGGGCTCATTGCCGCGTCACGGGTGGCCGGCGGGTCCTCGAGCACCCAGATCCCTGTGTTGCCGTCGGCACATCGCAGCCAGCCCCCAGTGGCCATGGTGCTAAGAACAGAGGCCGTGCCAGGGCTGGTGCCGACACACGGCCCAGCCTGCTGTTCCCCTGCAGGCCACCTGGGCGCACCTCCCTGATGTCCTGGTCTGTCTTTGCCCCCGCACGGTACCCCAGTTGTGCCCTCTCTCCGTCTGCCTGTAGATGTCCCCTCCTCACCCTGGGCTCCCTTGGCTCCGCCCATTGTACCGGTGCGGCGGCAGTTTCCAAGGTCACCGACTGGGATGGTCAGCACGCTGTGCCCCGTTGTCTCCTCTCCCGCTCCCGCCCGCCAGAGGGTGTGCATGGGCGTCGCATAACCGAGCCCCTTTTGCTCAGGGCCACTGTGACAGGCCACAGCCAGAGGCAGGAGGGGACCTGGAGGCCAGAGCTGGCCGCGAGGCCCCGGCAGAGTGGGGGCTTGTGCCGCGCGCCCGAGCGCACCTGGGCTGTGGAGGCCACGCTGGTATGAGGCCGGCTCCCGGCAAGGGGAGGGCGGCGAGGGGAGCGGTCCACCCGCCCTCCCCTCAGAGAAGGAGTGAAGGCGCAGTGTTGGCAGAGGGTGGCTCAGCGGGCAGGCAGGCCCTTACGGGACGCGGAGCGCCCCCCAGGGCCCCCATCAACAGCGCGGAGCTCCCTGCCCGCCCCGGTCAGCAGCCGGGTGTCTGCAGCACGCTGGGCAGGATCCATTTATTTATTTTAACTTCTTACTGGCCAAGCCAAACAAACAAACAAGACTTCAAACAGGCAGAGTCTGCTAGGGGATCGGGACCTAACCTCTGGCTGAGGCTTACGAAGAGAGCACGCCCGGGGACATAAATCTGCACATAAACTTTCCAAAGGAAAACATCGACTTCTGTCAAAATCCGCCTCAGCCCGCGTTCAGTCCCGCCGGCCTGGCCCATGGGGAGGGACTCCAGAGCGGGCAGGCCTAGGCCACCGCGCTCCCTGTCCATGTTCACGGGGCCACGGGGCCACAAGGACCACAGAAGCCAGAGCACAGAGCTCTGTGTGGCTCCCATAGTGCAGAATGGGCGGGTCCCTGTGACCTGCTGCCCCTGTTCCTCGCGTCGCCGCAAGTCCCCTTGTTGAGCTCCAGCTTGGGTCAGGCGGTGGGCCGAGTAGGCTGTGAGGTCTGCGTGCACCTCACCGGCTCGTGGCTCGCGGCTGTGCTGTGAGCAGTGGCCGCAGTGGATACATGTGGCCTTTCGTGCGTGCCAAGAGCGCTGGGCGTGCTGGGGTACGCTCGGGCTCTGTGTGTCTGTGTGCACATGCGCACCTGGATGTATTGTGGCAGCCTCCATGTGCACTCTGCAGGGGGACAGTCCTAGTGCTGGCGTGCGTGTGCATGTGTTTATATGGGGAGGCCATGAGCGTGTTCCCTCCGGGGGCCCTGAGCTCCCCAAAGTCAACAGCACAGACCACACCCTGCGTGCCAGGCCTCTTGGAGTTCAGGGGGGCGTAGGAGGTTGGGGTCCTCGGGTTGCTCCTCAAGGGCGAGCAGGCATCTCTAGGAATCACTATCTCTCCTTCTCCTAATACGTCCAGTTTCTAGGGGACACCTAGTTGTCCACGTTCCCAGGGTTCCATGAGGCATGTCAACCCACGTGTGTAGCGCAGAATGACAGCTCGAATAATTGGCACGCTCGACGCCTCAGACGGTGACAATTTCTTTGTGTTAGGGGCATTTAAAATCCTCTCTAGTGGCGAGTTCAAAATACACAATTAATTGTTGTCAACCATGGTCACCCTACTGTGCATAGGACATTAGAAATTATCCCTCGTGTCCGACTGCACCCATGCCCATTAATTATCCCTCCCTCCCGAGACTCTGGAAGCCACTGTTTCACTCCCTTTCTATGAATAGAAGTAGGCTGTTAGCTTCTGCCCGGGCGGGAGAGCCCACTGCACTGGCCTTCTGCCCATAAAGATCTCTAGGCTCAGCCTTGTGGCTGCGAGTGACAGGCCTTCTGACTTGTTTAAGGCCGACTAATATTCCGCTGTGTATAGAGACCGTGATATCTTTATATCCACTCATCTGCCGACAGGCTGGATATATAGGGTGGCCAGCTCTGTAGAGGACCCCACCTCCTGATTTCTAATGTGGCTGGACTGATTTCCACCCCCCAGCAGTGTGCAGGGCCCCTGCTCTGCCCGGCCTCCCCAGTGTCTCCTCCCTCCTGCCTTGGGGTGATCATCACGCTGAGTGGGGTGAGGGGACATCTCGGCGCCGTCCTGGCTTGCTGTTGATGACTCGCGACGTCGAGCGGTTTTTCCTGCGTGTGTTGGCCGTGTGTACGTCTGCTTTGGAAACGCGCTGCGTTGCTTACCCGCTTTTAAGTTCGATTCTTGCTTTCTCGCTGGTGAGTTTCGTGAGCTCCCTCCGTATCCGGGGCCCCGGTGCCCCGCGGGGTGAGTGGTGGGCAAATATCTCCTCCCGCGCTGCAGGGTGTCGCTTTGCCTCCTCGGTTGAGCCCTTAGGGGCTGCGCGGGTGCTTTCCAGCCCGATATAATCCCACCTGCCCATTCTTTTCTTCCACTGCCTGTGCTTTCAGAGTCAAATCCCAAAGGCTCTGTGCCTGCTCCAACGGCTCCAAGCATTTTTCCCACTTTCCTTTAACAGCTGCCTGGTTTCCAGTCTTGTGCTTAAGTCCTGTGGTCATTTTGAGTTGATTTTATAAGTGGAAAGAAATAGGATTTTGATTCTTATTTTTTTCTTATCCTTATGCCCACCGGTTTCCTCAGAATGGCCAGGGGCTTTGTTGTTGTTGTTGTTACTGGGGTTTTTTTTGCAATATGTGTCCTTACTGCCCGTGTCAGAAATCAGCTGTCTCTGCACACACACGTACGCACGTACGTCTAGGTTCTTTGTCCTGCCCCACGGGTCTATATTGCTTCCTGTCTTGTGTCACCCTGTGTGGTGGCTACTTCAGCTTTCCTGCTCGGGCACTGTGAGCTCGCCCACTCTGTCCTCTTGGCTCAGGATCGCTTTGGCAGTTCTGGGCCTCTGAGGTCCCATGCCATCTTGAGGGGTGTTTGTTGCTGAGAAGAGTGTCGCTGGGATTTTGGCTGGGACAACATGGAGCGTGTAGGTTGCTTTGGGCTATATGGCCCTCCGCACGGTGCCAGTGCTCCCACCCGTGAACGTGGAATGCCTTTCAACTTCCTCATGTTCTCGGCAGTTTCTTTCATCAGTCTTTTACAGTCTTTCTTGTAAGTCTTTTATTTCCTTAAATGTATTCCTAGCGCTTAGCTTTACTTCTCTGGTAGTTACACGTGAGCTGGCTTTTTGCCTTCTCTGTCAGCTGGCTTGGTTTTTGCCGTCAGGAACATGCTGGTGTTGTGTGTCGACCTTGTATCATACGAGCCTGCTGTGTTTGTCTACCATGGGTAACCACGTTCTGGTGGAATGGTTGGGCTTTTCCCCTTTATAAGGTCATGTCCTCCCTTTCATCCTCTGACCTAGATGCCCTGGTGAAGGTGCCGAGGGTCATATGTGTGCGTTTGAGTCCTGCATGCAGGACGTGTCAACTGAGGACACCCACGGGAGCATGGGGCCCGAGGCTCCTTGGGGGCTGGGTGACGTGGGCCCGCCCCTGGCAGAGGCCGTGGCTATGCGCCATGCCGGCCCTTGGGCTCCAGGCTGGGGGTTTTGCCTTTGCGTGGCCGGAGCCCTTTCCTCTGGCTCTTTGTGCTTGGAGACACCTGGGGAGCGCGGGATGTGGAGTTTCTCAGCACTGTGCATCCCTACCCTCATCCTCCTGATGACCTAGGGCCTGATACCCTGGGGAAAGTGCTGGAAGGGAAGATGGAGGTAGCCTGTAGCCCCAGCATGTGGGGAGGCTGAGGCAGGGGGATTGCAGCAAGTTCAAGTGTAGCTTGGGAAACACAGAAACTTAGCAAGACCCTGACTCAAAATTAAACAATACAGAAGTGGGATGTTTCTTAATGTGGAGGCCCTAGATTCCATCCTCAGGGCCAGGGGAAGGAAAGGAGGGGTGGAGGGAGGGGCGAAGGAAGGGAGGAAAGAGAGAAGGGAGGGAGGGAAGAAAAGAAACACTTGTACAGGCCCGTGTGCACACACCCAGACACACCTGTGCACAGAAACATCCAGCCCCGTGGTGGTCCAGCTCCCACTGTTGTTTATTCAATTCTCATCCTTCCAGAGCAACAAGGAGAACCTAGGGCCTCTCCTGGGCACGTCGAGGTGACTTTCTGGGCAGGCCACACGCCACACCCACATGCCACCCCAGCAGCCCCTGCTTGGATCGTCCACCAGCTACCCCCCCTCTAGGCAGGGGAGGAGAGACCCCACCGAGACCTCCTGGACACCTCCTCTGCGTGCTCATTACAAATGCCAAGTCAGACCAGAATGCCCCATTTCCTCTGCCATCTGAGCAACTAACCGAGAAGGAGGGACCCAAGAGGCCATCCCAGCCTCCAACTGACCTCAGACCTCGCCCAGGCTGGGTGGGGGTCGCTGCCCCAGCTGTCAGGTGTCCAGGGAAGGCTGCTCTAGGGACCAGCCTGTGCTTGGTAACCCGAAGGCCACCTGGCTGGCTAAGGGTCCCTGAGATGCAGGCCAGGGCCACCATGCCCTCCAGATACCACATGGGGACAGAAGGTGCCAGCATGGGGACAAGGTGAGGTCCTCACAGGCAGGGCGTGCCGTAACACACAGGCCTGGGTCCTATCTCCTTGGGACCTGGCGAGGCCCCAGCCCACTGTGGCAGATCAGAGAGGGTGCCAACCACCAGAGCCATCTCTGCCCCTTTGTGGGACTGTGCCGAGCTCTTGGTGGCTGGGAAGCAGGACAGGGAGGCAATGCCAGAGGAGAAAGGGCCAGGGCCCCATATAGAGCCCAAGGTCATGGGCCCAAGGTCACGCCTCCATCCACCGCACCCCCCCCCCCCAGCCCGTGTGCTTTGCGGACCCCTGCATGGCTTCTGCGCCCACCAAGTAGACATTTAAGCCTAATTGTCACACACACCAACAGGGAGGATCCGCAGGGAGCCCTCGCCCGGGGCCACGGGGTCAAGGACAGAAGCTTCCTCTGTATTTACTGGCCCTCCCATCACTCCCCTTCCTGCCAGAGCTCTGCCTCCTGCTAGGTCAGCGTCAGCCCCGGGTTCCGCTGTGAGAGGTCCGGGTTGTGTGCTCCTTGGCAGCCTGGTGACTGGAGATGGATGTCCCCTGTCTGGGGACAAACCGCCTTCCACAAAACTGGTCTCTGGTGCCCAAAAGGTTCAACCAGCCCTGTAAGATGACACAGTTCTGTGTCGAGCACGAGACGGAAGCATTGCCAGGCGTGTGGTGGGGGTCCGGGGACTGTGACCCCGCAAGGCCTTCCTTTGCACAGTTCCGGTCCAGTACTTCAGGCAGCAGTAGGCAGTGTATCCTGCCCCGGGGTGACTCGCTGCCTGGGTCGAGCCAGGCCACACTCCGGAGTCTGCTGCCAAAGAGCCTCGTTGGTAGAGTTAACCCCATTTTCTCCTGGTAAAATAGCCTGGGAGTCCCGAGGTCCAGCTCTACCTTTGGGCCCCTGGGACTAGCGTGCTGGCGCAGTACCTACTGGGGTGTCTGCCCATGCCGTACCCCTGAACCTGCCCTCAGGTCCAACCTCCTAATCTCTGAGCCATCAGAAGGGGGGGGGGAAGTGGTAGCTTCTCCTTCGCAGAGCCCCTTCTGGAAATGACAGGGTAGACCATGGGAGACGGGCCAGGAGCCCTTTCCAGATGGGCCCCTGGGGAGGGCAGCAGATGCCCCGTAGCCCGCACCCTCCCGGAGGCCCAAGTTCCGGATCAGTGCCTCTGAGCGCGTTCGGGATATCCAGAACCCTCTGAGGGAAAATGAAACAATTATTTTTAACAACTCACATCAATACGATCTCCCTTGTGCCCCCGCACGGCACCCCTCCCCTCCGGGGCTGGCTCCCGCGCTCGGCCGTCGTCTGCAGGCAACTGAGTCGGCGGCTCCATAAGCCGATTGTTGGTTCCATCGATCTCATTTGGGGCCCTGAGAATTCAGCAGACAGCACAGTGTTAAATTATTAACTAAATGTTTCCACTCACTGGGGACACGCTTGGTAAAGACCATCCAGGGGACAACAGCTCCTTTATAAAGTTAACAGCTGGAGGGGTCGGCAGAACGGGGCAGAAGTCACGGCGTGGCCCCGGGACAGCGCCCCCCTGTTCCCCCAGATGGGGGGAACCAGCAAACCTGAGTCTTGAGGTGCCTGTGCTTCAAGGGACAGAGCAGAGCAGGGTGGGATCTTCCCCGGAAGACCCCCAGAGCCCCCACCAGGGCACCATCCTGGTGGCAGCACAGCAGCCAGGACCCCAGGCTGGGGCGTGGGACACGTCACCTGAGCCAGGCCTCTGTCCTCCTTGGTGAGATGTAATGTGCATCCAGACTACACAAGGACACAGCAAGGACCAGCGAGCTGTCACGGCGGCAGAAGTCTGGCAGAGGTGGCAGGTGGCGACTGTCTTACCCAGCCAGGCTCCCGCCCTTGCTGTCCACTGGGACCTCAGAGTGGTGACAGGGCACACCTGTCCTCCTTCCACGCCAGCAGGGGCAGGGCCACACGCCGGGCTGGGAGCCCGGGTTGGAGGCTGTCGGAAGCTGCGGCCACTCCCACGGGGCTTCTAGTCCCGGGGAAGGATGTGTGGTGCAGACCAGTGCCGAGCCGAATGCTTGGGTTCTGAATCAAATAACCAGGGAACCCGCCAGAGTCCACAGGCCGGGCGCAGCCAGATGGCGCAGCCCACCACAGGGAAGGGACGGAAATGGAGAAATTCCCCGGAACATCAGCAAGCACGCACGAGCGGTGTCATTGCTAGCACCGCAGGCTTGCGGTGATTTTTTGGGGCCCTGCCAGGCTCGGCCTGGATGAGACCTACATGAGAGTGTCCCGACCATGCTGCCCACACTCCCACCCCGCTGAACCCCAGAGGGGACCCCGAAATCCACACTTCATCCTTGACGTGAGCCCTCCCAATGAGAATCCCCTCCCCCGACCTACAAACTGCCACCGTCTTTGTAGGAAGTTCCAGGGGGCAGAAATGAAAAGCCACACGAACCCAGGGAGCCCCCAGGGTGAGTGGGAGCAGCCAGGTCCCCCGCAGCCCAGTGGCGACCCCTCCCCATCCCCAGCTCTCTGACAGCGGGAGCGCGCCACTGGGGACCGGGTCTGTGGGTTGCATGCGCCGAGACCCACCTGGCAGCCTGGTGTTGCATGGAACACACGTGGGACGTGACACAGGCATGCCTTGGGAGTGGGCTCCAGGGTGACCCCGACTGGCACACGTGGCTACCAGAGAGTCCAGATGGAGGTGCCCGCAGTCTTCCTGCCATCTCCGGTCTGCCTTCGGGCGCCGTACCAAGAGGCAGGCACACTCGGGGCCCCTTTGCGTCCGGCCTTTGCTGTTACTGTTGTTGCTTGTTTGAGACAGATCCAGCTCTGTAGTCCGGGCCGGCCCGGAAATCGCTTCCACGGTGCTCAAAGCCGCAGCCATCTCCTGCCTCAGCCTCCCCAGCGCTGGGGTTCCGCGCATGCGCCACCACGCTGGGCTCCCGGGCACCTCTGTACCTTGTTCCTCCCGCTCAGCAGTGGTGCCTGGCGCCCGCCTACATGCCAACCCTCCCTCCCGCAGTGCCGTGCCGGGGGTGACCGTGCCCGGGTTTCCGTGCCTTGTCCCATGAAGCGGCATTTTGGCTTCTGCCGGGACTTGGACTTTTGTGGATGAAGCTGCTGCCAATGTCGTACACGAGGCAATTTGTGGACCTCAGCTTTTACTTCTCGTACGCCTGTTACCTAGGAGCCAAGTCATGGTCAGGCCACAGGGCAAGTGTGAGCCACAGCTTCTAAGACGCCGACTGGTCACCGTGCAGCACGGGCCGGTCTGAACTCCCAGAAGGGTTCCTGTTGATTCCGACCTCAGGGGTGCTGAAGTGTCGGTGGGCGTTTCAATTTTAACCATTGACCCGGTTGAAAAATGGGATCTCAGCCGGATGCGGTGGCACAAGCTGTGTGGGAAGGTGAGGCAGGAGGGTCACAGGTTCAAGCCCAACCTGGGAAAACCAGCAAGACTGTCAGAGAGAGAGAGAGAGAGAGAGAGAGAGGGAGAGAGGGAGAGAGGGAGAGGAGGGAGGGGAGCCGGGCTGGAAGCTCCGCCTTCTCAGTCAGCGTTAGCACGGGGTTGGCGTGTGCTGACAGGAGGCGGGGCTTGGCCCTGCTCCGCCAGGCTTGGGACTCAACTGCCCAGGAGGCCGGGTCCTTGCAAGGATGTGGACCATACCAGCCTGCAGCCAGGGGTTTGAGGTCTCCTGGTTTACACACGCTGCAGGTGTTTTCTCCCGGGGATGAGTGAGTTTTGGAATCTTCTTTCCGAGCACCTGGGGCTTTTTCAGCCATGATTTCGCCTCACTACTGCCCGCCGTCCGATATCTTCTCTTCCAGGAGTCCAACCACGTGGACCCCAGACACTGCGCCCCGTTCTTCCGGGTCCCCATCTCTGCCGCTGGTTAGACGGGGCCGCTTCTACTGACCCGCGCTCCGGGGCGCTCGCTCCTCCCCCTGCCGCCCACGGGGCTGGCAGAGGCTGCCGGGACTTCCTCGCGGTGGGCGCTGCCCTTCTCAGCTCTAGCATCTCCATGTGGCTCCCAACCCTGGCAGCACCCCCCTGCGGGCACCGCGCGCGCCTCGCGGCCACTTTCCCTCTGGGTCTTGGGGCGTGTCGACAGCAGCTATTTCAGGGTGGGCCAGCTCTAACCCTGGTCACGGCAGCCGTGTCTTCATTACATCAGACCTGTAGCTAACAGGTCATAGAGCTGCTGGACGCCGCAACACCCCTCGGAAGAGCTGCGTCTCCTTCTAGGGGGCGTGTCGGCCCCTCGTGCTGACCTGGGGTCACCGGTCTTGGTGTAGGGGGGCTCTAGTCTTCAGTCCTACAGTACAGTCATTTTTTCGGGGGTGTTCATGGAAAACCAACAATGCTGGCAGCGCCACCACCCCCCCTTTCTCCGCTGACAGGCCTCAAACTCCAATTCTTCTTTTCTGCTCTGGCAGCAATGGCTGAGCTGGGCTCATCACTCTGAGTCTTCCCACCACCGCTCCCCACTGGGCTTCCTGTGTCCCTCAGCTATGGGGAGCCCCATGTTCTAGGGGATCCCCAGATGCACTGGGGCTGACTCCTCTGTGGGCCTCGCCCTCAATTTACAGGTGCAGTGGCAGTCCCCAGGCCCACCCCCTGGCTCGCTGGTCCCTTTCTGGTGAGCTGTAGCTGCCCAGCCCCCAGTGGACAGGGCAGTGGCCTGGAGGGACAAGCCAGGTGACTGTGGGCTTCTCCAGTGCCTTCCTTCTTCCAAGGGCCAAATCCCACTTGCTACTACCTGCTTTTTATCTCTCTCTGTTGTCTTCAAGTCTTTAAAAATACTTTTTTGTTGTGTACGATTGTCAACCGCTGGCAAATAAGTCCAACACAGGCCAATCAGCCAGCACTGAGGCCAGACGTCCAAAGCCCCGGGTAGCACTTACTATCCCATTTGAAAACATAACAACTCCTGTGCACACGTGTGTGTGTGTGTGTGCGTGTGTGTGTAGTGTGTGGTACTAGGGACCAAGCCCAGGGCCTTTGCACTGAGCTACATCCCCAGCCCATTTTTATTTTTTTATTTTGAGACAGGATCTCATTGAATCACCTAGGCCCAGGCTGGGCTCGAACTTGCAATCCTCTGGCCTCAGCCTCCCAGAGCGCTGGAATGACAGGCCTGCACCATGGGGCTAAGCCAGTTAGCCAGCACACCTTTTGGTTACCACCTCATTCTTTCACCCTTGCCAGGACCTTGGTGCCGCCTTGGAAGGGCCTGGTGCCCACATCTCCCCGTTCACAAGTGGCCACAGCGAGGGTCAGGTCATTCAGGACCTCACTAAGGGTGCCCAGCCAGCAGGAGAGGCCTGGGGTACCGAGCAGGCGCCCATGTTCTTCCATGTGCATCACGTGGCTGGGGCAGGACCCATCCTCTGTCCGCTGCTGCCCGCCCCCCACCCTCCCCAGGCTGCCTCTGAGCCCCAAGCTATTCTCGGCACCCCCCCTCGGCTGCTCCATCCCCCCAGCCTGGGCTCCTGGGAGCCGACAAGAGCCCCACAGAGGCCACGTGGCTGTGGGCCAGGGCCTTCACCACGTGGGGCAGCCGGGGGCTGCTGGGAGCCAGAATATAAAAGGGGGCATTGAGGGGCGGGCTTCGAGGAGACTCGCTCTCCTTCAGCACCCCACAATGTGGGCTTTGTGAGGCCTGGCAGGGCTGGGCTGAGCGGGGACTCGCCTTTTTCTCCAATGGAGAGATTATTTCATTTAAAAATAATTGGATGTGGAAAATGTTGGGGATGGAAACTGTTTATCGGGTTTCCTTTTCTGTCCCTCCCCGCGGCTGTGCCTCGCGGTGGCGAGCGGCCGCGGCCCCTTCGCTGGGTGTCATTGGAGGTGTCCAGGCCGGGAGCTCTGCGCCTCGCGGGCAGGGGCTCAGGGGCGCCGGCTATGCCTGCTCACCTGGCTGCTGCGCGCGACACAGGGGCCAGGGAGTATTGGGGATTTAGGCAGGACGCCGGGGCCTTCCTGACAGGCGGTGACCGCCTGCCCTCGGTCTCCCTGCCTCATCCCTACCTGCCCGCATCTCCTGGGGATTGTGCAAGCCGCCTCCTTCATACTCTCCCCGTGGCCAGCCAGGTCCCCCTGCCCTGAGCGGTTGCAAATGGTGCCAGCCACCCCTCTGGATACACACAGCAGATGTCTCTTCCTGCCCTGGTGTCGCTGACCACAGGGGTCACTTTGGTGCCCCGGCATCAGCAGCTGTCCTGCAAGGTGTGGGCCCATCCATGCGCTCCACCAGCTCCCTGATGTACCCGCCGAACGGCTCAAGAGGCGCAGTCGGCTGACCCACCAACACCCCGTGCTCTCCAGGCCACTTCCTCCCCATCTATCCTCGTTGGGTTGTAAGAGCCCAGAGTCCACGCTCTACAGCAGATCCTGCCACCTGTCCCCTGGGGCTTCTCCAACCCCTCATTTCTTTTTAGCATAGAATGTAGGACCCAGGTGGGCTCACTCAGCTTGCTCTGCCACCCCGTGGTCTCTCTGAGGTCCTCAGCTCTGGCCATGGCCCACCCCAGGCTTGTCCCTTGGTTAACGCCTCAGCAGCGCCCAGAGGCTTTTCAGGGGGCGGGTGGAGAGGATTGTAAGACTTCAGAGGTTTGTGCATTCTCATGGTGGTCCGGGGAGGATCCCGGAACACCCTGCTGTGGTCCCGGCTGGTGCTGGCGGCTGCCCCCAGGACGCCATCCCTGCCTGCTGGTCCACTGGGGCTCTGGTACCCTGCACATGAGCCAGTGGGCCGTCTCAGACAGCTGGGGATGGGACAGCTGCAGTTACGTCACAGCCTCCCGTGCTAGGCCGAGTCAGCTTTCCGAGGAGCTCCCGACAGAGGAGCCTGGGCCTCCCAGAGGTCCACGGCCAGCCCAGATCTGGTGCGATTTCTTACCACTCGGACTTTCTAGGGCTGCCCACAGTGGGTGGCAGCTCCTGTGCGAAAGAAAGCGTTCAAGGCTGGTGCATGAGGGCAGGTCTCGGGTCTTCCATCCGGCCCCAGCCCCTCCCAGCGCCAGGGAGCAGGGTGGGAGCCGCAAAGCCGGCGCCAGGGGTGGTGGTGGGAGAGAGGCTCATCTTCTATGTGGCCACCTGGGCCCCGACCCATGGCAGCGACCAGGGAGGCCATAGGTTTCCGTGAGCACGAGTGGTTCTGTCCATTCCTTCTGAGGCTTCCCAGACGGAACCAGGCCCCGCGTCAGGCTTTCTGGGCCCCAGGCAGAGCCCTGGGTGGCAGGAGGTCACCTGGCGGGAAGCAGGGCTCTTCCTGGGGCACAGAGGTGCGATTACTCAGCCCCCATCGAGGTCCTGCCACAGTCCTCAGATTCTGTGCCCAGCTCAGCTGCACAGACCTCGTGCCCCTCCCAGGGCCGCTAGGCCACTCTGCCTCCCAACACAGGCTGGTTCTGAGCATGTCCGAGCCGGCTCTCCTCCGTCAGGCCCAGGAAGTCTTTAGTATTCGTGTGCAAGGCCCCCAGACAAGCAGAGAGGGCAGGGGTGGCTATTCAGCGCCGTCCCCAAGCACCGCAGCCAAGGACGGTGGGACAAAGAGCCGACCTCATTCAGAGGAGTGGACAGGGCTTTTGCTGCCCACAAAGGCAGCGAGTGTAGGGACAGTCGGGAGGGACACACAGCCTCTCAAAGACACCCTTCTCCTCCACAGGGCCTCTAGCGACATCACAGGGCTTTCCCGGAGCCTTTGAAGTCCCCAAGCCCCTCTTGGGAGGTGACCTTGATGTCAGGTGCCACAGAGCCCCATGCTGGCTCCTGACCCCAGCTTCCGCCCATCACAGAGGCGCTGTGTCTTCCACCTCTGGGGGGGCACGGCCCTCCCACTCCCCAGGGAGCTCAGGGCTCCTGCCCACCTGCAGGCTTGTCCCACCCACCAGGCTAGCCAAGATGAGGTTCAAGAGCCAAGCTGGCTGGGAAGAGGGGGGCCTGGCTCCTCGCTCCTGCCCCTGGTGGGCACAGGGTGCACAGGAGTTGTGGCTCTGTACGCAGAATCACTGTACTGATGGTTGGGCTTAAGAGCCCACAGTCCACACTTCTGTGCGGTTTGTCAGCGGGCAGCCACAGTGGCCCCCACCCCCCGCTGCCCGTGTCCTCCGCATCTGCAGATGGGCCGTCTGGCGCAGCATTCCTGGGCCTGCTCCCTGGCTCCCCCTGCCCCCTGGGAGATAAGATAGAGCCGTTGGGGAGGAGGTGTGGACTGGGTGCACCAGCACGCTGGGGGTGATGAAAGGGCTTCACAAAGGTGCTGACGTGGCCGCCGTGCTTAATGAGGTCATCATCGAAGCTGCTGCCCCGATAACCCAGAGGTCAGGCTCCCGAGGTGGTGGCCAGCACGGGAGGCAGGGCCGTCTGCCCTGCCGTCAGCACCCCGGCACAGCAGCCAGCTCCAAGTGCCTGCCAGGGCTGCTCCCTGCTCATCTGGGGGTGTCACGCTGAGCCCTGGGGCACCCCTGTCCTTGACCCAGAGCATGGTAGCGGGGAGGGGACAGAGAGGCCAAGGGTAACTGTTGCTAGGGGAACTGCCTATGAGGGCATCTGTCACAGTCCACCACAGGCCCAGCCCTCTCCTGACCCATTGGCATGTCTACTTGGTGTCTCTAGGACCACCTGGCAGAGCTGCCCTATGGGGTCTGCTGGGATATTTTCCTTTCTTTCTGGCACTAGAAATTGAGCACAGAACCTTCACATTGAGCTATATCTGCAGACTTAAAAGTTTCATTTTACTTTGAGCCAGGGCCTCCCTAAGTTACTCAGGTTCAACCTGAACATGCAGTCCTCCTGCCTCAGCCTCCCAGAGTGCTGAGATCATAGGCCTGTGCCACCAGGCCCCCTAGAGCCTGTGGCTGTGCCTGTCCCAGAGGCTGGGCCTCTGTGATGGGCTGAGGATTCTGCCTGCAGCCTGGCTGGAGCCTTCTCGAGCACCCTCTGCTGAGATTTTAGCTACAGGACCTCCCACCACTCTGAACAGAGCTTACCGTCTGGTAGTGCCCACAGCTGCAGGGGAGACTGCCAGAGGCCTGGGCCCCACCGACCAGAGAAGCCCCGAAAGCAGGCAGGAGGACAGCCGAGTCTTGCCACCCCGGAGCCAGGGACCCCGGCAGCAGCCACCTTCCCATCTCGGCTCTTGGTTTCCGGTCTGTGAAGCCAGGAGCTGCAGCTGGGACCCTGCTTGAGGACCTGATGGGTATGAGGATAAAGTCCCCCAGATCCCGACTGGCCTCCTGGGGCCCGGAGCCCAGGACTCCTCAAGCAGGGGCCTCTGTGGGATGAGTCGTGGCGGGGAGCCCAGGAGCTCAGGGCGGCCTCTCTGGAACACTCCAAAGCAGCCCCTCCCGGGATCCGAGCTATGCATCTGGGGGTGGGGGCTCTCGCATAGCGCCAGCTTTCTTCTTGTGGCCCCAGCCCCCTTCGATGCCTGTGGGTGAGTTCAGCCGTGCTGGGGCTGTCTGGGACACAGGTGCCCCCCGCCCGCTACCCCAGGCTTACAGAGCCCGCCCTGGAGCCCTCTCAGCTATCCACTGCACCTTGCTGTTTGTTACAGAGCCTGGAAGAAGTAATCAGAGCACCGTTTCCAAAAATAGCCGGAAGAAAGGAGAACTCACTCTGCGGTGGCTTGGTGGCCACCAGCAGGCAGGGGCACTGGGTGGGCAGGCCTTGTGTCCTGGGAATGCTCACAGGGCAGGCTCCTGGGGGCACATGCACAGGCCTGTGGTGTCTAGGTAGGGACACCTGCTACCCGAAGGGTGCACCAGAGTCCTGGCCAGCACCAGCCTGCATCCTTGGTGGGCACTGAGCAATCAGAGTGATCCCCCGGCAGACTGGCCCAGGGCATCGTCCTAGCCTCTCTGGCAGGAGAGTCCCTGCTTGGCACAGGTGATCTGAAGGCCCCCGAGGGATTCCTGCTCCGTTCCCACTTTCCCCTGGGCTCTGTTAGGGCCTCCTTGGACCACTAGGTGTTGGAACCTAGGGAGAGTGGTCCTGGACATGGGGACAAGACTTCCTACCTGACAGCCGCCCTCGTGGCCTCGGAAGGGATGTCAGCTCTCGGCCACCTTCTCACAGGATGGTGACCCCGGAGCTGGCGTGGGTGTGGTCAGCCACACAGCACTGTGACGTCTGGCTACAGAGGCTAGGGCTCTACATGAAACCTCAGGAACGTGTTTGCCCTCAAAGAGTTTGTCCCCAGCTCCGTCCTAATGGCACTGAGAGTGTGTGTGTGTGTGTGTCCGAGCCCTCCACTCACCCTCCCTCAGGTCCTGTGGCTCTCGGACGGGTGTCTTCTGGGAGCTGCAGGACGTGAGATGGAGCCCACTGGGTCCAAACCTGTTGCCCTGCGCCCCGCTTTCCCCTCCCAGACAGAAGCACCCTAGAAACTCGCCCGTAGATTCAAGCCTTCTCCACAAGTCCCAGAGGGGAAGCCCATCACGTTCCACAGGGCATAGCCCGGTACCGCCTGGAGGCGGCTCCAGCCTGTCCCCGAGCCGTGGAGCCCGGAGCTGCCACCTCCTGCCCTCCTCTTTCTGCCTCTCTTCTCATCCCCCCGTGGTTCCTCCCCTACTCTGCAGCCCACTTGGGCTGCACACACGCGCGCACACGTGGAGGACTCTCCTCTGACCCCACCCTGGGGCTGGGGGCTCGTCCTGGCCCGGGTCTCCTCACCCCGGCTCCCAGACGCCCTTAGCCAGTGTGGCTGCTCTCAAGAGGGACCGTGGTGGGAAGTGGCTCTGCTTCACACAAGCCAGCCGCCCACGGGGAGCCTGGCCGGCACGCTGGCCTCCTCGGCTCCCTCCCCCCACCCCAAGGCACCTGCCCCGCCCCACCCCCTTGTTCCCTGCACCCTGCTCAGCTCCCCTCTGCCCCCTTCTGTGTCTGCCCCAGCGTGGTCCGCCCCTGGCAGGACTTTAGCCTCCAGCAGTCAGCCGTGACTTGGAATTGGTGTGTTCCCCCAAAGTGCCAGCCCCCTCTGGTGCCCGCGCCCCTCGCCCCGGGGCTGCTGGGGGAGTGAGGGATTCCAAAGCGCTTGCCCCACCTCTCTGCCCGGCACTGTGTTTGTTCCCATGCCTTTCCCCCGGGCCAGCCTATGTGATTAAGCCGCAGGCCTCCTGCGGCTCCTAATAGGCCGGCAGGCCTGGCCTTCGCGGGAAGGCACAGCCTGTGCCCGAGGCCGGCGCTGAAATCTCTCGATGCTGCTGTTAATCACCGCGTCAGGCCACGCAGCCTCACTCTGTCCACAGGACACAATTATACCAAACAGGGAAAGAAGAACCTCCGGTTGGCCACGCGTTGAAAACAGACGTTGGCAGCCCCCGCCCCCACGCACCTCCGAGCCGCTTGTGATGTGGGCCGGGACACGCTGGGTACCCATGAAAGTCCCTTGTCATAAGCACGGTGACCCGAGGTGAGGCAGGGCTTCTATCCCTAGCAGGCACGCACAGGTGCGATTCTTGGTACCCAGCCACCAGGGGGAACTGCGGGGGCCCACGTGGGGGGTAGTACACCAGCAGCCACAGATGGTTCCGTGACAGGCCAAGACAAGTGTTCTCAGCATCCCCCAGGTGGACAAAGAGAGCCAGCGTAAACCTGAAGGCCCAGGTCGCCAAGACAGGCCATGAGCCACGGGAGCGGGGAGCTGGCCTGGCCCAGCCTGCCTGTGTCCCACGGCTGGCTTCTGGCACTGGCATCTGTCTGCCCTCCCTGGCATAAAGGGAGGTATGACCCGCTCGCTGCCTGAAGCATGGTGCAAGTACAGGGGCAGGAGATCAGGCTTCGGTGGCCACCCTCGAGCTCTGTGCCGGGCACCGCCTCAGTTGCCTACGGCTGGGGTGGCCCAGGGGCTTTTTGTCATGCCACACGTGGTGGGACCCCGCACCGGGTGCTGCCGGCAGCCCTCCGCGCCTGTTCTGCTAGCCGGCTCAGCCCCGGCTCCCAGCAGGTACTGCGTCCCTCTTGTCACCTGTGGGAGTGTTGGATGGGCCACAGGCGTGGTCTGACCCACAGGGCTGCACAGGACCCTGTGTCTATAGGCAGAACCCTCCTGTAGGCAAAGCTGGCACGCCGAACACACCCTCTCCTACCCGAGTGTGGCCACAGACATAGGCTTTCTGCGGCAATGAGGGGACACGGCTAAGCGAGGTCCCCAAAGAGGGCAAATGCCATGTAGAGTCTGCCAGGTGTAGGGACTTGAAGAGAAAGGGTGGCGACCCCCGCTGGCAAGGGTACACATGAGGGGGCAGCGCTACCAATATAGTGGGGAGCCCCTGCTCGGTGGGGCACATCGTTACTGGGCTCTGGCTAAGCTCGCGACACACGTGCTCGCTCATGATGCCAAGACCCCCACCCAACAGGACCTTAGCAACCCTCGGCCACGCAGCTGAGAGGCCAGAGGCTGGAAGTGCTCAGCCAGGGGCCTGTGAGTGGAGGGGGGCACGTCCTGACCCCTGAGCCACCGGCTGGGTCACACCCCAGGTACCCTCTGGATCCCAGACCCTCTCTCCCCGGGCCGGGCCCTCCCCTACCCACAACCACAGGATTATCCATGGACAGATGAGCGCGGGCCAGGAAACTGGAGCAGCCCCTGGGATAGCTCGTGACGAGAGCCACTAGCCTCGTGACTGGGGACAGCCTAGCCGCCTGCCCGGCGAAGCAGGGTTGAGGGCCAGGGCTCCTGCGTGGAGGTTCTAGAAACAGCCCCCTTTGCTTTTCCCACGACTCCCATGACGGCATTAGCAAAACCTTTTTAATCTTAAGCAAATATCGTCCTCGCCCACATCAGTCGGCGGTGCGCAGAGGGTCTCGGCGCCGGCTCCAGGCCCCGGGCCCAGCGTTGGTGGCACCATTCCAAACGCCCTGGCCCTCTGCGCCTCCAGCTCCCTGCCAAGGAGCTGCTGGAGAGACAGCCCCAGCTCGAGGGGCCGCCGTCTGCTTCGAGACGTGCGGTGGCCGTCTGATCAGTCCGGAGGCCCGACACCCGTGTTCTACACACCCAAGCCCCTCCCTGGGGACAGAAGGAGAGCCTGGCCTTCAGCAGCCTCCGGGAGGGGGTCGCAGGGGGAAGCTCCTCAGCCTGGGGTTTCCACGCCACCGGGAAGCCGGCCTTGGAGCATCCGCCATGCCCGGGAGCAGGTGTGTGGTTGGGTAGACTTCAGAGAGCCCTGCAGGGGCTCTGCGGGCAGTTAGTCAGCTGGTGACCCCATCTTACAGATGAGCGAGCTGAGGCGCGCAGACCTAGAGCAAACACGCTGTCTGCACGTTTTCTAGTCTCAAAACCAGTTTTCCCATGGCCACCCTGACGGGTACCCTGGGAGCGCCTCCGCCTGGCCCAGCAGGGCCAAGCAGCCCTCAAGGTGAACATGCCGTGACTTCCTCAGCACAAATAGCCTCACCCCGGAGGAAGCCGGTGTGTTCCTCTCTGTCGCCCAGGCCCTGGGCTGCCTGAGCAGCCTGCTGTCCACCCAGTAAGCAGACCAGGCTTCTTTCTTCTGCATGGCCACATGTTGCCACCAGGCACCCAGGAGCGGCCCAGCCAGTCCCTCCCTGTGCATGGGTCTGTCCGCTTTGCGCAAATCACATGAATGAGCCGCGTTCTTCCAAGGTGCCGTGACAGGTGGGTACCCTGGCAGGGAGCCGGACCATCCCCGGGACAGCCAGCCCACGCCAGCAACAGAACCTTCCATATTCCCCACCCCACCCCCACCTGGGTTCCCGGCTCGGGCCAAGGAAAATAAAACACTATAGGTTTGGCAGGACCAGGGAATCTCATCAGGTGCCTGGGCAAAGCCCCTGATGGCCACTTGCCAGATTTGTAGCCTGGGGGGGGGGTGGGTCCTGCCTCCGCGTCCCTCCCTTCTCTGCACCCACTTTGGGCCCCGAGATGGAAAGGTGCAGGTGGCCCTCGTGAGGATGTCTCCCTGGGCCCCACTCCAACAATAGACCCGGCTCTCCTCCTGCTGCTCACGCATAGCCCCGGGGGTCACAGTGAAGGCTGAGCGGGCCTTTGCCTGCAGAGTGGCCCGTGGTTGTCACCCAGGGGGACGCTCTGCTCCCAGGAATGTTGGCAACATCTGGAGACAGTTGTGGTGGTCAGCGCTGAGGGTGCCGCTGGCGGCTGGTGGGAGGAGCCTGGGATCCTGCACTGCAACCTCAGTGCCCAGGTCGCCCCCCACGGGGCATGTGGTGGGTGGATCCTCGTGGGAGGGACTATGAATTAAGGCCAAGGCCTGGGTGCTGAGCTACATGCCCACTTTATCTCTTATTTTTATTTTTGTTATTTTGGTTTTTGAGTTAGAATCTCTCTAAATTGCTGAGTTGTCCAGGCTGGGATCCAACTTGTGCAGAGGGCAGGGGTGTCAGGTCTGTGCCACCAGGTCCAGCCAAGGCCACAGTCGCAACACACCCGCTACTGCCCTGTGCCAGCACCAGGACAGAGGATTCACCCTGCCGTGCTCCTCAGTGACGCCGCTGACCAGAATCTGAAAAGCCTTTGAAGGAGGATGTGCCAGGCCCGACCATGGGCTCGTGTCCTGGCCTGGGCACAGGTGGCCGTCCTCAAGGCCAGGACCCCACAATTTGGCTCTTTCTCATGTGTAGGTAAATGCCACCATACAGCTGGCTCCACCTTGCAGGCTTGGCCTACCTGCCAGGGGTCCTCTCTGGGCACAGGACCTTCGCCCACATCCTTAGAGGACGCTGAAGGTGAGGGCGGAGGAAGGTGGCAGCCAGGGAGGTGAAGAAGCTACAGCCTGCGGGCCAAGTTTGCTGCTGCGCCCGCAGGTACCGCCTTGCTTCTGAGGCCGGCGGTGGCCGCAGTGGCAGGAATGAGGCTGGACACCCTTTTCTGCGGCAAGCCGGAGTCCCGGGTCTTCCCGCAGCCTGGGAAGTCGCAGATGGTCCACTGCCCCCCCCCCCCCCCCCCCCCCCCCCCCCCCCCCCCCCCCCCCCCCCCCTCCCCCCCCCCCCGCCCACGCACTGGAGAGGCCTGAGCCGTGCGGCAAGGTAGAGGCGCTCCTTGCGGCCTTCAGATGCAGTCCAGAGGGGCCAGGCAGCCCTAGAGACTGGGTGAGCTCCCAGCGGGAAGCCGTGTCGACTCCGCCTCCCCCAAATCTCCACACAGCCTTCGAGGGGGTGACCCAGGGTGGGAACAGAGCCCGGCTCTGGGCTCCCTGGCACCACACTGAGGCTCAGGCGGTGGCCAGCACCCACGAAAGCCCAGGGAGACTGTCACGACGTCCCCACCAACGTGTCCTCTCAGGTCCCCCTGCAGCTGATAAATTCCCAAGCTCTCCATTGCCAACTGGAGTCTCAGAGGCGTTAGCTGCTTTTATGAGCTTTTAAAATACACGACAGTTTCCTAAGCCTAGAACACCAGAGGCACAGGTTAAACCTGTGCCCTCTCCCAACCCAGACCCGCGGCCTCCCGCTGCGTCCCGGACACCAGTTCATAGAACGGCCATCCGTGACCCCATACCCTGGCTCCTCGCGGGACCCCCCGGGCCTAGGGCCCACAGCCAGAGTCCGGGAAGAGGCAGCGGGCCCTGTCAGAGTCACTGTGGCGCCCAGCGGGAGGCCTGTCCGCGCCGTCTGCGACGAGTCTCCACGTGCAGCTACTCTCGCGCTCGGGTTTCAGCCTCACCCCCACCTGTCAGCGCTGTTTATCCTCATGGGCCAGCGGCTCCAGGTCCTCCAGGCTTCTGCAGAAAATCGCTGGTGATCTTCACTCCTTCCCCAACTACCCCAGGAAGCGTGGCATCGTCTGTGGTGGGGGCACCGGGATGGGAGCCTCTCCTGTTAGCAGCTGCCCCGCCGGTCGCATAGTACCCTGATCCGTGTTTATGTAGCAGTTGGCACCGGTCGAGGACTCCACATGCACCCAGTGGGAAAGGCCTGTCGGAAACTGGACGCCCGTGCCTGGGCTTGGCGCGACTCAGGGCCCTTCACAGAAGGCTGCCCGGTCTGCCTGTCAAGAGGGGCCCCTCCCGCCGGCTCAGCAGCCAGCACCAAGCCACCAGCAGACATGACTGACTCCGTGCGTCCTGTTAGCAGGCCGCAGCTCTTGTCCCTAATTGTCACAGGGCTGAAAGCTCTGGTATATGAATCAAATGCCCCTTTTATCTGTCACCCGGACACGGTGCTTTAATGATGACCATATGTGTGGAGCTCGCGTGTGACTGATCAGGGACGCGGGGCCGGGAGATGATGAATTCTGCTGCCGCCCCCGCGGGACCAAAGCCCTGGCAGGCAGGAGAGGCCGGTCCCCTCCGGAAGCCGCGGCCTCTTCCGGATACCAGGCTGGCTCTTTGTTCTGGGATACAGGTTCGGCTCTGCTGGCCGGAGGCCGGGAGGAGTCTTTGTACTTTATGATGCCGGGGACCCCTCCATCAAACCACAGGTCCCCTGCCAGAAATGGACCAGGAATAGCATGACAGGGCCGTGTGGTGCCCCCGGGCCCCAAGACTGCCGGCCATACAAGAGAGGACTGTACGAGACCAGAAAGGCACTGCCAGCAGGGGTGGCAGGGAACAGCTCCTGGGGCCCGTTTGGCCTGGGCCGTTCCGCTTGTCCAACACAGAACCTTCCTCGAAAGTCACAAAATTGGAGCCAGCGGTGGGTGCCTGCTGGGGGCCCTGAGCCACTAGTGTGTGATTGAGAGAAGACATGGGTCTATGAAACAGAGCTCCCCGAGTGGCACCAGAACCTGTCTGGAGCGGGTGGCTGTGACGGGCAGTGGAGTTCCTAGCTGCCTTTCAGCTCCGAGGGGCCTGTGTGCCTTGGAGAATTCCAGGTTCCATCTGCCACTGAACCACACTTGTGTCCTCACTGTCCCAGCCTAGGCCATCCACGTTCAGGGCCAGCGCCGACCGTTCTCCACCAAGAACCCTCCAGTGTCTGACGGTTGGGGTATCCTGCTCCCCATCACCCACGCAGAAGGGTCCCTGGACCTGCGTAGTCCAGAGAGAGGTACAGACACAGTTACTTTCAGAAGCGTCCCAGCTCAACCCACTGGTGACCCATTCCCAAGCTCATTTGGGGATAACACCAGCCAAAGTCCCACCGACCCAGGGAGGGCAGGAAGGACTGCATCGGGTCCTTCGGGCTGGGGGGTAGGGGGCAGGCAGGCCAAGGGAGGAAACAGCCTACGCAGTGTTGGGAGTGGCCAGGCGGCTCGAACCTCGCAGAGGGGTCCCTGGTGGCAGCCCGGCCTCCAGAACCAGCTGTAGGCAGAGGAAGGCCCTCTTGACTCAGCCCCACTGAGGCAGACCTTCCTCCTTGGAGCCTGGGGTTCCCCGAGCCCCCGGCCAGGTCTGCCCCCCGCTCTGGGGACCAGCCGCTCTAGCCAACGTCCTGCCTGCCGGCGCTAGTAGTGCTATAATAACATCAGATTCACTGCAAACTCCGGAGCAGCAGGCATCAGGTGGCAGTGGCTCGTCCAGCCTGTCAGGGGGCGCCCCCCAGAGGCCGTCCCCAGGACCAAGGCCACTGACTAGGAAGGCGTGGATTTGATGGGGAGAGGCTGGAAGAGCAGGGGAATTAAGGAGGGGAGGTCAGGACGGCTCGTGGGAGGGAGACAGGGCCAGGAGGAGAGTCCAGTGGCAGCGGGGCAGGGCCAGGGCCAGTGCTTGGATGGTGTGAGGACTCAGCCAGCCTGGGAGCCCTGGAAACCAGGGAACGGGGAGCAAGGACCAGCCTCACCTGGGCTGGCTCAGGACGCGGGAGCTTGAGCTGTCTGTGTCCCCTCGCAGGAGGGAATTCTCTGGGAACAGGTGCCACAGGTGCCACAGGTGCCCACGGGCCACTTCCTGCCAGCATCCTGTCCCCTCCAGAGAGGGTCAGGGAGCCTGTGGCCCACTCGGCTACAGGTTGCCAGAGTGCGCACAGAACCCCACCTTTCCACCAGCTCCCCGCCCTCAGGATCTGAGGATGTCACAGCTCACCGCCTGATTCTTTAGGGGTCCTCAGGGCACCCCATCATGGCTGCTCAGGGGAATCCCTGACGCCCCACCCAGATGGAAGGGTGCCTCCTGCTTTGCTGGGTGGCCACCACATGCCGTGTCAGGGCGGAGACCTTCCTGGCGGGGTGAAGATGTCCGCATGTGACACCATGTGCCTCTGCATGGGTCCAACACCGCCGCAGACTCTGGAGGCGCCGCCCCGGGCTGGGTGCAGGGCTGCCGGCCCTGTCCCCACTCTGCAGGGCTGGTGCCTCTTTCCAGATTGTGTATCTGAGCTGATTCTCCTCTGACATCTCATTTAACATAGCAACACGCCGCGTGAAGAGGACATGCTGTGTTGTCATTAATGAAACATTCCACGGAGAGAAGGCCCTCTCTGGGGACCCCGGCCTGCCTGCAGAGGGTCGCTGGGCAGACTGTCCCTGGAATGCTGGGGCAGGGGCCCCCGGCGGCATCGAGGAGCCAGGGCCCCGAGTCCTCCGCCCCGGCCTCCCACGGGAGGCTGCCCGCCCCCAGCCCAGCACTGCACACAGGCGGCTTCGCCTCAGAGAATCAGGCTCAGCCTCCCTTCGCGAGGGCGAGGTTCCCGCTGTGCTCCCCTGGCCCCCGGAAGGCCGCCTTCCAAGCGAGCCCCCTGGCGGCCCTGGCCTGGCTCCTAGCTCCAGCCAGCCTTAGAGGGACAGCTGCCACCGAGCTGCCCACACAATCGCCTCTTTCCGCCGTGATGAGAGTCACCCATGAGTCGGGGTGCAGAAACTGAGATGCGGGGGCCGGGGTCCTTCCAAAGATGGGGGGGGAACGGGACGGGAGAGAGAGAGGCCAGGAGAGAGGAACCCGCAGAGCAGAACCTGCCCGCCATGCCGCTGAACACAGGTGCCTCCAGGGCGGGAACCGGGAAGCCCAAACCACCCTGGGATGATCTCCCGTGGGTCCCACCCACCGAGTCCCTGGCAGCGTAGGGCCCTGGGTGTGGGAATCGGCTCCGCCGGCCAGTGCACCCATGTGTGGACTCTGTGCCCCACCTCAGGCAGCTCGTGGGAGAGCCCACGGACCACGCGGGGCCGCCCCACACTGGCCGTGGCAGAGATCTAACAGTGCACGCAGGGAAACGCAGACAAGAGCAAGGTGGGACCCGGTCTGGGCCACAGGTCTGTGTTGCTGGCAGCCTATGGTCGGAGGGGTGCCTGCTTCGCCATGAAGTTGACTCCAAACCACCTCACCTGGTAACTTCCAAACCCGGTAGTGTGGGGTAGGGGAGGGGGCGGGAGAGGGGACACTGCAGCCACCTGATGTGCCTGGGGGGTCACACAGTGGACACGCCCCGCCCCAATCCAGGTGCTCCCCGATAGACCTGGCAGCAGTACCTTTTCCCTAGCAGCCCAGGGCTTCTGGGAGCTGTTCACATCCAGTTCCCAGGGCGCACCTCACTCCGGTGCAGCCTCGCAAGGCCTGAGGTCCGCAGACAGTCTCGGGTGAAGGGCAAAATTGGGGCCAGTGGGGCAGCATGGTTCCGCGATGGTTCCCTGGTGCTGGGGACTGGCAGGCCTCCTGGGTGGGGAGGCGGAGACCACACCCCCCAGAGCACCGGAAGCCTGACCCGTGGGTGCGTTCAGCGCTGGGCTCTGAGCGGGAATGGGTATTACGTCCTGAGCAAGCTACGTTTGGGGGCGGCCCCGTCCTGAGCCGCGTAAGCCGCAGTCACATCGTGTGCACCCTGCTCCCGGTCCCCCCAGCAGCCGGGAGAGGGACAGCCCAGTGCTGGGTCACTCTGACCTCACCTTTCCAAGAGGTACTTGGTAAGGAAAAGTGTCAGGGATCCCAGGCAAAAGCCAAGACCCCCTGTGTCGAGCCAGCAGGCCACGTAGCACAGCTGAGGGCTCAGCCCACATCTGTCTGTCGAGGAGAATGAAGGTTCTCCTGCATGATGTCCTCGGGCGCGGCTGTGACCGGGGACCCTGGTGGCTTCCCACGGCTGTTCTCGGCTCCCTCGTCAGGCTGTCCTGTCCTGCACGCTCAGCCTGCTGTAGAGCCTGTGGACGGGCGTCCGCCGCGTACTTCCTGTGTGCCCACAGGGCTTCTACACAGCAGGTGCTCCCCTACTCCAGATGGGGCCCCCACGGCCCTGGGGGTCAGGACAGGAAGGGCTGCATAGCTCCACCTGGGAAAGGAGGAAAGGCACAAGGAGGGACTTCCTGGCTGGTAGGAGAGCTTCAGGGCAGGCACCGGCACTGCCAAGCCGCCATCTACACCAAAGGGCCCAAAAGAACCGTCGCCGTTCCAAGCGGCACTCGGGTAATGAAGGCTGCGCCGATCCCCCGAGTCAGCCGAAGCAGACAGGCCCCAGCATCGGCCCTGATGTCTGCCACAGGCCTGGGTGTCAAAGCCCGGTGCTGTGCTGCACACAGAAGTCATAAATACCGCCTAAGTGGCTCCTGTCACTGTACCACAGCCTCCGTCCCCGGCCGCCGCACCGAGGGTGATTAACGAGAATTATCATCCGTGCTAATCAGAGCCGTTTGGAGGAGACCAGGGGGAAGGAAGTGGACTTCGTGAGGCTGCAGAGGCCGCTTGGGGTTTGTGCGTGCCCTGGCACGGGAACACGTGTGCAGAAACCGGTGTGCGCGTGCCCGCGGACCCGTGCACTCAGGACCATTGTCGGGGCCGTCCAGCAGGGCCCGGTCTGGGCAGGCGCAAGGAGACGGGGGTGAGCCACAGTCCTGTCCTGTCCCAGCCCTGAGACACTCGCTGTCCCCACCCACCAACAGCCCAGACACAGGCTGCGCCCGGCACAGCGGGGCGGGAAGGAGTCCTCTCGGGGCACCAAACGTGACCCTGGCCCAATGCACTGAGCGGCAGCTGCTCGCAGATGAGACAGGCTGGGCCCAAGTTAGAGCCGGGGCCATGCTGGACGCCCTGCCAGGAGCGTGGGCACTCTCCGGGGGCCTCCTTCCCGCAGGCTCACAGCCCTGACCGCCCGTCCTGGGGACACCCTCTCCCACCCATCCCGAGGAAGCGGCCGGCCAAGGCTCCCGGCTCCCGCATCCTGGTTGGAGAGGGGCTCCCCTGTAGCTTCAGATACAAAGTCGCCTTTTACTGGAAGTATCAATTCAGAAAGGGGCTAGTAGTAAGCTGAGAATATTTGGATAAACTTGACAGCCCCGACTACTGAAAAAGGTCTTTTGTTCCCCCGCACGAAGAGGGAGAAGAGGAGGACCGCGGTCCCACCCCGGGCTCCCTGGAGCAGCTCCAGAGAAAACGGAGGTCGGAGCGGGGAGCCGGGGTCGCGTCGCGTGAAAGATCTGCACGCTCGAGCCAGTGGGGATGATTATTTACTTTATTTTTTTATTAGCATGTGTGGTTAACATCCTATTGCATAATACCAGGCTGTAACCGTGTCTGTGAGCGCCGCTACCGGGCCGCCCGGCCTCCCTCACACAAAGGGAACTTTGTGGCCTTTGGGGGCAGCAGGAGGAGACTGCACGTGCGTCTCTACTCCGCTCAGCTCTGTTTCCGAGGTGGTGCGACCCAGCGGAAAAGGTGCAGGCGTCTTCTGGCGTTTCCACCCTGACCAGCAAGAGGCCGCAGCCGCGGCCCTTGAAAATTAACTACCGTGGGGGGAGGGGCCCCGCTCCACCCGGGCTACAGGAAGCCGTGTGCCCACGCTCGGGGTTGCGGTCGCGTTCACATGTAGGCACCGCGTGGGAGGGGCCTCATCCAACACAGAGAAAAGCTGACAGTGAGCTCTTTCGCTGTTGCTCAGGGGCACCCCGGGGCACCCCCTTAGAAGTTGCCTTTCTGCAGACCCCAAGCCAAACGCACCAACAGCCAAACAGCCTTGGGGAGGACCTGGGGACATGGTGGGGCGGCAAACCCCCCACGCCTCTCCGAAAGCGCAACGTTTTTGGTTGTGGCTCCTGTTTGCCTTCAGACTTTCTGCTTGTGCCATGGACATTTGTGGGGGGCAATGTCCCTAGGCTCCCCGCCCCCATGGAGACCAAAATCCTGCAGGGCTCACACAAAGCAGGGTGAGATTGGCACAGGACCTGCACACATCCTCTGCCCGCTGTAATTGGCACAGGAACTGCATGCATCCTCTGCCCGCTGTAATCGCCTCTAGAAGACTCTTAACACCTACCGAGATGGCAATGTAAGAAGTTGTCAGCCTATTCAGGGGACAAGGACCAAAAAGGAATCCCTAGGCAGTCACCAAAGACACCTCGCAGGCAGAATTTCGCTCCGTGGTTGGTTGGACCACAGAAGGGGAATCTGGGGATGGGGGCGGGGGGGACCCACTGTATCCATGAAGGCTGACAAACACGGAAGTAGTGTATTTTAGACTAAGTACATTTCTGAATTTATTTCTTGTGCTGCTATGACTCAGGTGAGTCACTGCAGCAGACGCTGACCCCACGTGTGTTAAATGCGACAGTCTGTTCTATTTTCTGAGATGGTTTTAAGAAATTAAATCAGACCTGAGATTAGAAGCAAGCTTGTCTTCCAAGTGAGGCACTTGGGGAAGAGTCGAGGTGATTCTTTTTTACTTTAAAGGAAAAATATCATTTAAAAAATAGTTATTGCTTAGAGAGGCAGATTAAATAAAATTTCTCTAAAGTAAGAGGACAGTGATCTAAGCCGATCGTGGTGGGGCATAGCTATCCTCCCAGCTACTCCCAGGCTGAGGCCAGAAAATCACAAGTTCAAAGCCAACCCGGGCAACTTAGTGAGACCCTATCTCAAAATAAAAATAGTAAAAGGGTTGGGGTACAGCTCAGTGGTAGAGTGCTTGGCTAGCACGCATGAGGCTCTGGGGTTTGGCCACCCTCCCCCCAAAAATGTAATATGAGGTACACCGAGAGAATGGGACAAAAAATGCAAAGGCTTTTGGGTGGTAAGCCACCGACCCACCAGGCGCCCAATCCTCCTCAAAGCCAACGAACCTCCGGGAAGCAGCCCGACTCTCCCCCCAAGAGAAGGGAGCAACGCACACCAGACTGGAGTTTCCCCTTGGGAGAGCAATCCTGGCGAGCCAGGATGGCCAAGGACCGACTGCCAGTGGCCCCAACGCACGCCAAAGTGGGGCCAGCCACGCAGCCTGCCGTGAGGGCCAGGCCAGGCCTGCAGGCCCTGCAAAGGGCCTCCTGGCTCAGCAGCCATGTGGAGGACTGGGTGTCCACTGCCTCACTTAATGGGAGGGTTGAGGGTGTCAGCCATGATCACGATGGGATCCAGAGAGCCAGGAACCCCACGTGGAACACGGACCGGCCTCCAGGTCTCTCCCAGATGTACACTGCTGCCAAGTGGCCCCCTCCCACCCTGCAGGGAGAGGGCCCATCTCAGCACAGGCCCCTTCTGCGGACACAGAGCCAGCCGTTCGCTCGGAGAGTGTCTGTCCCGATGCAGACCGCCAGGCGGCGAGTTCCCCACCAGCCAGGTCTGCTGCTCCCACGGAGGGCCCTCGCCTCTCCCGGGGGCAGACCGCCAGGGGTGCATCCTCCCGAACACCGTGTCTCCACAGCTCCCGAGGGCAGGAGTTGCTTGTCCTCGCCCATCCTTGATTTTTTCAACTGCAAAAAAAAAAAAAAAAAAGAAAAGAAAAGAAAAAAGAAATACAATAGCAGAATACACAAAAAAAGATCCCGAAGAAAATGTTCCCAGGCTCCTGAACACCCCGTGGGTATTCTAGGTAATTGGCCGCATTGTGCCCCCCTCCCGGGGGCTGTGGGGTTGGCGGGGAAGCTGGGGATTGCTTGTGACACTTAAGTGCCTGTGATTATGTTTTTAACAAACCTCTTCAGTTCTATTTCCTGGGCTTGAATAGATATTTGAACATGGCTGGTGAAGGCCTGAAAAAGACCCAGGTGACACCTCACGGGGCACACGCTTAGTTCTTTTGATATATATGCATATATATTATTTTTTAACTGGTACTGGAGATTGAACTCAGGGACTTTCTCAGAGCTACATCCCCAGACCGTTTTGGGTTTTTTTGTTTTTGTTTCTGTTAGTGTTTTACTCAGTGTCTTGCAAAGTTGCTAGATCGCCCAAGGCTGGGCTTGAATTGCAATTCCCCTGCCTCAGCCTTCAGAGAGCTGGGATGAGAGGCCGGCCGCCGCAGGCCCAGCTCTGCGCCATATCTCCGTGCCAGGAACTCAGGAGAACGCGGGGTAGAGGGAGTTGTTGGGCTGCGTTGGTTCCGCCCGGGACGTGACTCTGACTGGCAGCCCCCCGGCCTGCGTCGTATCTCCCTTGCCCATCTGACCCACCCTGCCCAGTTTGAGGAGGGTGCTGATGTGGCCGAGGTGTGTCCACGGGGCCCGGCCAGCCGGGAGGGCGGGGGCTGGCTGGTGCGGGGCCTCCAGGCCAACACCAGTGAGGCCGAGAGTCCTTTGCCAGTGACCCCTTGTGCACATCCAAGGGCAGCCAGAGCCACTGCGGGTGGGGTTGGCGAAGGGTTGGCCTGGACTCGGCCCGTTGTTGGCGAGAGCTCAGGTCACGGCACTGAGCTGAGGCACAAGGACGTCGGTCACCAGGCTCCTTGACGTTGACGCGCGCCCGTGAGAGGGAAGAGCGGGGACAGCGTCAAGGACCAGGAAGCGCTGAGTGCGACCTGGCTGCTCACCCAGCCTCACTGGGTGCCAGCTGGATGCCAGGTGCCACAAGCCCGCCGCCTCCTGTGTCCCAGGGAAAGAGGTTCCCACCTTGTGGTCTCCCAGGACACCCAATAGTAACGCCACACGTGGACCATGATTCTCTGAAGTGACCTGAAGCTGCGGCCCTGGTGCCCGTGGGAGAGTCTGCAGTGCCCCTGGAGAGCACAGCGTGGAAGGAGGCAGGAGGGGCCCGGACGGCAGGGGGTGGGGGGCACACGGAGACACAGGGGGGCCGAGCAGTAGCCGGGTCGCTCTTGCTGCCACAGAACCTTGTTCATTCCCTCGTGGGCTCAGCACTCACGGAGCCCTGATGTCTCCCGGGAGGAGGAGGCCAGGGGGGCACCATCGCCGTGGCCCGGCAGGCAGGGCCGGGAGCGGCTGGTCCTGTTGGAGGTTCCCAGGCGGCCTCCCAGAGGAGGTGCCCAGCATCCTACCACCTCTGCCCCTAATCCCAGGGCTTTCTCTCCCATGTCACTGTGGGGGCCGGAGGGGCCGGAGCTGGTGACGGGGATGCTGCTCCCCACGCACCCAGAAGCGTCTGGTCCGTCAGCCATCCACCCCGTCATCTGATCACCTTCCAACCCACCCAGTAGTCCTGCAGCCGTCCAAGGTCCTCCTGTTGCCCACCCACCCGCCCATCTGCCCGTGAGCCCCCCAGCCTCGGGGGACCCTTTGCTATTTCTGGCTTCCGTCTTCCAGAAGAGCGGGGTCATTCAGAACTGGGCGGCACCGCAGGAGGTGTGTGCGGCGGGCGAGTGAGCAAAGCTCCGTCTGTATTTACAGCCTCTCCCCATCGCTGGCATTGCCGCCTGAGCTCTGCCTGCTGTCACCACCCCAGCCCCCTCCAGGGGGGACCATGTGTTTCCAGGAGAACAAGCTCGGGGTTCCCACTGGTTCCGCATGGCGGTCAGCTGTGCAGATATTTGCTAACACTTTTCCACATCCTGATAGAAATAACACAATAAATGTTACGCACTCAGTCATCCCCAAAACACCCCCTCCCCTCCCCATGGAGAAATCGTCGTCCCGCAATCTGGTCCCTGGTGCCAGAAGTGCCGGGGGCCACTGCACAGCGGAGAGGCGGCCAGGGCGGGAGGGGCCCAGAGCGCGACGGTCGGGGAGCTGGAAGTGGCCAGGTGGGCCTCCAGGCCCACGGCTCAGCCTGCCTGCCCCGTCTGGCCGATGCGACCTCTGGCCGATGTCTGGATTCCTCTGTGGCTCCGTTTGCAAACATGGGTCCCGCAGTGGCTGCCCCAGGGGAGATGTGCGCATACAGCAGCTGGGTGACAGGTCCGGGGATCACCCTTGGTCCACAGCCTGCAGAGTGCTGGTGGCCAGAGGGATGCATCCCATCCCCAAACTGAGGGTCCATCAGAGTGAGTCCTGGGGCGGGAGAGGGCACGGGAGTGGGGGGGTGTGGCTCTGCACATCCAACCCGAAGGTCCTTGTAGCCGTCACTGCCTGTGTGCCACCTGCATCAGCTGCTGTGGACAGGGGTGGGGGCCACGAGAGGGTCCGGGGTTGGGTGCCAAGTGCACAGTTCCGCTGGATGCCAGGCAAGGACATCTGCCAGTGTGGGGGGAGAGCTGGGCTGGGACCCCAGGGGGCCATCGTGGGCTCCTTGGGGTGGCATGCTGCTCCCGCTCCTGAGAGCTTTTGCCCAACAAAAGTGAGATCTGCCCACCCCAAACCCCACTTCCACGGGCCAGGATCCCACGGGCCAGGATCCCACGGGCCTGCTATTTTGGCAAGCCCCACCCCCGCCATCGTGGGCTCAGCCCACCGTGGGGAACTCCTCCTGCATCTGCAGTGGGGGTTGACACATTTGCTAGCTCTGCAGTTTGTCACCATGTAAGGGCCAGGAAAAGGTTACGAGTGTGAGTGTGACACCTCTGGGCCTCAGCGGAGGGGCAGCTTCCTGTGGTGGACCGGCCCATTCACCCCGGGGAGGGGCACGGCCACAAGCATTTGGTTGGGGTTGTGGGAATTTTTTTAAACATACCTTTTTTTGTGTGTGATCAAAAGCCAAAGCAAAGCAAAAGTATCTCACTTCAGAATGTCAGGGCCAAGTGTGTGCCCGTGTGCGCCCCAGCCTGGGAACTCCACCCGCTCCCCACCCACCACAGAAAAAGTTCAGCTTTGAAAGGCGGCGGCGGGGGGATGGGGGGTGGGCGGGGGGACACGCTGCTCGTGTTTGAATCTCTTGAGTGCTTGCCTGGGTTCCTCCTGCCCTCTAAGGCCCGGGTCAGGCCACTGAGCCCAGCCCGGCGTCTGCTGTGTGCGGGGCTGAGCACGGGCGATGCCCAGTGTGGACTCATCCTCCGAGGGAATGCTGTGCAAGCTCGCTGGGGACCTGGACCCTCTGCACAAAGACCCCTCACTGGAGAAAATTGCCCCAGATGTTGCCCTCCTAGAGGTCCGGGCATCTGACTTTGGGCTCAGGCAGCAGGTGCAGAAGCAGAGGCGAGGCACTATGTTTCAAGGAGCGTGCACCTGTGGGGCGGGCTGGCCTGCGACGCACACCAGAGTCCTGGAGGGACACCTGCAGGCCGGGACTCGGGTCCCCCCTTGTGATGCAGCGGTGAGGGGCGCACACAGAAGCAGAATGTTTGCACTTGGCCTTTCGGTAGAACGCCTGGACTACTGGAAGTCGGAAATCACACAGACAGACTGCATGGGCCACCCCAGGGGCGGCCACGGGCCCATGTCTGGGTGGAGAGGTTCTGTGGCTCTGGCCGTCTTCTTGGGCAACGGTGCGGCTGCTCTACTAGCTCACTCCCCTTGGCAGGTTCATGCTCAGACCCCCAAATCCTTGCTTTGATCCTGTCTACACTACTGAAATGGGCCCAGCAGGGTCACAGAAAAGGGTCAGTAGACCTGGTGTGACAGGTGGATCAACAGGCAGGCCAGACGTCCTGGGATGAGGGGGAAGAGAGGGGCATGGAGCACCAGGAGTGGTGGCCAGGCCAGTGGGGCACGCCCCTCCTCCACAGCTCAGGGGCAGAGGGGAGTCCATGAGCGTGTGCCACACCCCCCAAGTCCCACAGGGACGTGGCCATCAGGATCCCTGGCCACAGACCAGCCACCTGCAGGAAGTGGATGGGGTCGAAGTGGCCCGGGAGGTAGCTGGTGCAGACAGGCCATCTGTATTGCTTTCCTCTGGGGTCCCAGGAGGGTAGAGTGTGACTCGTGTGGGGTCCCCCTCTGGCTGCCGTGAGGGAGAAAGCGCCTACATGGGAGACACGAACATGGGCCACATGGAAGTGTTAACTGCCACCTTCACCTGAGGTGACCCTGCGTGTCTTCCGCAAAGAACATCAGCACTGTTCACGCCTCTAAGAGCCCCAGTGCTCTAAGAGCCTCTCTGTGCTGCTGCTGACTTGATTTACTGTGCCGCGCCCCTCATAGCAAGGCCCTATTTCACCCTGCAAGGCAGTCCAATACCGTAGCTGGCCAGGCCAGGCGGTGGCACCCCGCTGCCCTTCGTGTAATACATCCTCAAAGAGCAGGCAGCTCTCGGACTGGAGCCCATGACAGAAATCCAGCTGTGCCGCAGGTGCCACTGACAGGAGGTCACGCGCCGTGACCTGTGCCCAGCAGGTGCAGCTCCAGGCTCACCTTTGGGGCATTGGCTGGACCAGACACCCACCCTCTAGTGGGAGGCTCCCCAAAGGAAGGCCCTGGACTCCCCCAAACCAGCCCCTGGCTCAGCAGGCACCCAGAGCCCCATCCCCCAGCCAGGGCTTCCTGCGCTAGCCACGGGCTCACTAGGGCGCCTGGGCAAGGTCTACAGAACTCTGGACCCCAGAGGGAATTCTAGACAGTGGAGGGAGCGGCCCCACCAGGGGAGTGGAGGCAGGTGCTCCAAGGAGAGGCACAGGGGTGGGGAGCCCTTGTGCGGGGCCCTCTGTCCTACTCACCATGGAAGTGACTTGTCCCTTTGGGGTGTCGAGACATCCCCCAAAGGGTTCCTCAGGGACCAGGAATGCCCACATGTGGCCACGGTGCACACACAGGCCAACACCTTGGGCCCTTCTGCAGGCAGCCAAGGGCAAGCAGGGGCTCCCTAAGGCTCACCGCGCACAGGGTCACCTGGGACCTCCAGCATCTGGAAAGTAGAAAGGAACATTTTAGTTTCCAAGGGGGGCATGGAGACAGAAGCCCAGACACGCCCCATGGCCCAGTTCAGATGGACGGGCTTCCAGGGCTGGCTGCCTGGAGGGAGGAGTGGCCGCCGGGACGCCCTTGGGCACAGCGGGCTCACCATCTCCGGGAGGCCCTCAGCCACCACAGGCTACGGCGCAGACAGCGCGCCTGCAGCCGGGGTTCGGGGGGTCGGGGCCCTCTACTCCCGATCACAGCTGATCATCTGGACGTCTCTGGATTTGCACGAGTTTATATATTTCAGAGCACAGGTGTGAATCACCAACTTGCCCTTTTACTTTTGGTGGGTCAGAGCTGCAGGCCTGGGACCACGAGACAAACCACAGACTTGCCTGGTGGGCCAGCCACAGGCCGGAGGGAGAGCTAGCCCCAAACATCCCACTCAGGCTACAGGGCGAGGGTGGGCGGGCAGGATCGGTGGCCGCCCTGAGTGTCTGTGCCCAGGTGATGCAGCCGCTGTGGCAGGGACAGCGTTGGTTCACAGGGCATCTCGTCTCCACCCACCTGTTGCGACCTGGGACCTGCGCACAGAAGTCCCTCAGGACATTCGGACCCGACCTTGCCTCTGCTGTGAGAGTCCCCCTCTGCTTTTCGGCAAAGATTATTGTTGCCAGCGAGAGAGCTGCTCCCCTCCCCGGCAGAGCCCTAGCTGGGAGAGAAATGAAGGAAAAGGGAGACGCGAAACCAGAACAGTGTGGCGGCCGGGGGACCACGGCCAGAGAAGAGCTAGGAGGACCCGCCGCGGAGAGCGTGGGCTGCCGCTGGCTGCACAGGATGGCGTCCTGGGAGCTGCGTGGCTCCCGGGGACTCAGGGACTCTTTGAGCCCCAGGGTGTTTACACCACATCCTGGAGGCTGGGAGGTTGGGAGGGAAAGTGTGTGAGAGTCCTGGATGTTCCCATGGCCTTTGGGTGTGTGCGTAGCTTCTGGACTGTGGCCTCTATTGGGTCCTCAAAGGCATGTGTGACCCTAAAGTGTTTCCATGTGTAGAAGGCAGACACCTTTTCCAACATGTGTGTTCTAGTGCTGGCTGGTTGGGGCTAAGAGTTTCTGCCGCCCCTGACGCGGGTGCAAACTACCCCCAATGCGGTCTCGAGGTATCCCGTGGTCCTTTTTGATCTTTGGACCTCCTCGGCAGCTCTGAATCGTGGGCCGCGCTCTGGGGTCTCCGAGACCCTGGGACCCTGGCCCTTGCCTTCTGCCGGCACATACCGCCATCCTGGAGCCTGAGAGCTCTAGGCGATTTCCTCCGGAACCAGCCCCAGAGAATGCCCCCTCCTCCCTCCCCACCCCTGCACTCCTCAGCCCTCCCTCCCCCCCACCCCCCCGTGCAAGTGGTCCCCCGGTGCACGGGCCCGGCAGCCAGGACCCTTGTGTGCCCTGTGGAGGCGCGACCCCATCCTGCCAGCCACGTTTCTTGGTAACGCTTGGTCCTATCACCACGGAGCTATAATGAGCCACAGAGCGGGGATTTATGAGCTCTTCCGACCCCCGTGTCCTCACCAGACGGAGGTGTTTCCAGAGAGCCTCCACTCCTTCCGTCACAAGAATGGGCTTCCTGTTCCAGCTGCTTGGGAACGCCATAAATCATAGCCATGGTGTGCACACCTCTAATGTTTTCCTGTGCCTGTGTGTGTGCAAGTGCACACTCATGTGTGTGCGTGCACATGTGTGCGCACGTATGTGCCTGTGAACAGGAAGGAGGCTCTGCACGGCTTCACGACCAGGGCCACTGCTGTGAGTCCAAGCCGGGGTCTCTCTCCCTGCCAGCTTCTGGCTGCCAGGCAGACACCGTGCCACACACAGGCTTATGAGGACCCAGGCACAGGGAAGCCTCTGCCCGCCGTCCCCCGTCGCCTTGCCCCTACAGCTCGGAACCCATTAGTGAGCTGACGACAGATGCCCCTGCCTTCCCGCCCGGGTGCCCAGCCCGGCGGCCAGTGGCTGGCCCTGCCATTAAGCCTGAAGGAAGTGGCCCAGCAGAGAGCCACACATTAGAAGTGCGGGAAATACCAAATGGTGTGCAAAGAAAATTGTCACGGTTAAGAGAACTTTTCTGTCCTTGGCTTCGTAGCTCAGCATTTCTGATGGGGCTGATTTATGAGCTGGGGAGCTGGCTGTGGACTTGGGGGGCTGGGGGTTGGGTGGGGTGAGCAAGCAGGAGGGCATTCCTTCCCCAAAGTTCTGAGGTTCCCCAGGCCCGGCCCCAAACAGCCCAAGAGCCAGGACGCTGGCCGAGTGTGGAGCCGGATTGTTAGTCTGGAGAGAGGCTTGATCCAGCGGCCGCAGTAGCCTCCAGGTCACTGCCCACAAACGCCAGCCTACAGGAGGCCATAGGCCGGGCCGCCGCTTCCTTCCCTGGCAGCTCCTCCGTCACGTAGCGTGTGTGAGCAGCACCCAGTGCAAGAGCCCGTGTCCTCTGGGTGGTCCCCAGGTAACCCAGGAATTTCACACACAGCTAACCGATAGTGCCAAAATCTAGGCCTGAAAACTGGCCCCGCTCCCTGGCGTGGCTGGACGTGGCATCCACGTTGGTCAGGAAAGGAGGTTCCAGTGCCCGGCATGAGCATGGCTGCCTCCAGCTCCGTATCCTCCATGCAGGTGTCACGGGCACAGCAGGGGACACAGGTGGGGCGGCAGGGGCCGAAGCTAGCGCCGCCATCTCCAAGGCTACTCTGGCCAGCTCTCGCTTCCAGAAGCTTCCAGGAAGCTCCAGGCAGAGGCCACGTGGGCAGTCTGACCAACGAGTGACCAGCTCTGTGACTATGAGCAGTGGGCATGGGGACTTGTGACCGCCAGGCCTGCTTAGCAGATTCCAGAGTTTCCAGATCCTGGGAGAAGCAGGACAGAGCACAGAGGCCTCCCTCTGGCCCCGACTGGGCTCCAGAACCTACTGGGGTGGCCGAGAGGGCCGCCCCCCCGCACCCCACCTCAGACATAACTCTGGGATCGGGAATCTAGGTGACTGTCCTGGGGCCACCATATCCTGTTCTGTGCCATGGGGCACTAGCGTGGGAAGCGATACCAGGTCTGCCCTTTCTGCAGTCAGAGGTGGCCCAGGCCGTCCGCACTCCCAACAGGAAGCTGACCAGAGCCGGGCCTGCTGCACCACTAGGTCAAGCCTTGAGGCCCTCCTGTCTCCTGCCTTCCTCTGTCACTCTGTGTGTCCGGCTGGGCCCAGAAGGACTTCCACAGAGTGGACTGTCTCGCTGGAAGAGGAACAAAGCACAGCCCCACCTCTCTGGGCCAGCCCAGCCCCTCTGCTGGCCCGGGCCCGACACAGGGGCTGTCACACCTTCCCAGGGAGGGTGAGTGTCCAGCCAGCACCAGCATGCAGAGACTTTTAGCTCTGGGAGGGAGGAGCCACCCAGGAGAGGAGGACCCCAACTGTAGGATGAGAAGCAGCAGCCTTGTAATCGGGGCCAGACCCTGGACCTCCGTAACCAAAGGGGATGGGGAGACATCAGACTCTCCAGGACAGTGTCCTGTGCCATGTCCATGTTCAGACAATCTTCAAAGAGCTGGAGATGTTTGTCCAGCACAAGGAGAAGGACAGGAGCCCGCATACAGACACCGGAGGGCACCGCGTGGGGGCATTTGCTCTGCAGAGGGAGGGAACTGTGCTAAAAAAAAAAAGGGGGGGTCTGTGCCGCAGCAATGCACTGGCTGTGGGGGATCATGGGTCCAGGCGGTCCCTGGCCTGCTGGCCCACTGGCAGAGGTAGCCTAGGAGGGAAGGCCAGCTCGGGAAACAGGGTCTGCCGGGGCCCAGGGCCACCTCAAGGCCCATGCCCCATTGGCACTCATTGTCCATTCCCAAAACACACCGCTGCCCCTGTGACCACACCACCGGCACCTCACCACAGAGGTGCACACTCGCACACATGTGCAAGTGCCCATGCATGTGCACACATTCGCACACATATGCACAGGCCCATGTGCACGCACACACTCCTGCTCATCTTTGTATGTACCTGTGTATGTCTATATGCACATGCACATATACACATAAACGTGCTGTGAACACACATGTATCAGGTGCTTTGAGCACCTGAGCACTTAACCTTGTGTCAGTGACCTGGACTGTTCTTAACATGTTCTTATACATGTTCTTACACTGTTCTTACACATGTGCCCACGTAGACATACCGTGGACACACACGCAGAAGACGGGGGTGAGCTAGCAAGCACTTAATGTTGTTGTCAGTGACCTGGACTGTGGTTCGTGGGAAACGGGCCCAAGCTCAGGAGGTCAAGGTCAGGCCAGCTTCCTCGAGTGGACAGTCAGACCCAGGAGAATGCAGCAGGTGGAGCCCTGCATGGAGACCAGGCTGCTCTAGCTCAGGGCGCCACTAGGCAACGCGCCCCCAGGCTCTGCACCTTAGATGGGGACAGAGACAGATGGAGAGAGAAGGACCCAGAAAGGTGCACCCGAGGGGGTAGAAGGCCGAGGCGAGGGGAGCCTAGGGCCCGGCCCCGTGTGCACAGGCCCGGGTGAGCCGACGCCTGAGGGGTGTCCAGCCCCCACCGGTGTGGAAGGCCATCAGCCAAGCAGCCGCCTCTCCCCGCTGTGGCCGGGGCCGGGGTGCTTGGCAGTAGGGGTGCTGCTAACCTCATGCAGCCAGCCAGATCTTCTCGGGTTTTCTGCAGCACCAACAGCCAAGGGAGCGGGCACCAGAGGCCCGGGTGCTGGGGCTCGGGGCTCCCCACATGGGGCAAGGCCCTAGAAGGCTCCCCCGGGCAGGAGGGCCGCCCATGACCACCCCACTGTGATCTCCACCCTCTAAGCCTTCGCCCCAGCCCAGCCAGTGCTGCAAGTGGTCTGTGTGTATGGATGGGTCCAGCCTGGAATTTGGGCAGGCAGGGACCTCCTGGGATATGAGAGGCCAGAACCTCGAGTTCTAGGTAATTTGGTGCCCTGGCCAGGGCAGGGTCATCTCTGCAGACCCTCTGCAGCTGGTGTGCAGGGAATCTCCCCCGGATCCCACTGAGCCCTGGACAGACCATGGTAACAGACCCTGCCCCCCGCCTGGGTTGAGCCAAGATCTGCAGTGTGGGGGGCCCCGGGGCACATGTGGGGTCTTGGGGGGTATCTGCCTCTCACAAGACAGCCTGATCCTACTGTCTGGTCCCCAGGCTCAAAGTGGTGCAGTTGGGCGCAGGGGCTCCTGGCTGTACCAATAGGATGTGCCTACTCCAGAGTTTCATTTTGGAGGGGAGAGCTGGGATCCTGGTAGAGGGGTTCTGTCTGCCCTGTGTGAGGCCCGGGGCTCAGAGGTACAGTGTGCATGCCCCGTGACATCAGCAGGGCTGTGAGGGAGAAGTAGGCCCACTCCTACAACCGGAAGAGGACTCCACCCAGCCTGTCCCCTGCGCCTCTGGCAAGTCCGTGCTGATAATGACACCACTTCTTATTTTGGGAGTCCCTCGTCACCTCCATCCGCTTCAGGAGCCTGGCCTCTGACCTAGGCATTTCACGGAGCAGACCACAGCCAGCATGGGCCCCTCAGGTCAGCGGGGAGCACGAGGGAATGTGGCTGACGGAATCGGTCATTTAACTCAAGTCCCTGCTTGATGGAGCACAGCTGCCTGGCCGGCACCTCTGCAGCCAACTTGTCCGTGAGAGGATCTGGGAAAGATCTCCAAGGCGCTGGGAGCCACACTTTACCCCGAACTCCTATGCCCGGAGCTCTCAGACACATGCTGCCCATGCATTCGGCGCCTGGACCCCTGGCAGGTGTCAGCTGGGGGACAGAGCAAGTGCAGAGAGAGAGCAGACACGTCCTCCTTACGCCTGCGTGCTCAAGTCCTGTCGCTGGGGAAGCAGGAGCAGGGTTGCACACAGGTGAAGGGCCCTGCGTCCCTCACGTTGTGCTGACGCTGGGCTTGGCAGCTGTGTCTGGCACCAGGGCCCGTGGTCTGCACATATGTGGTGGGCACTGGCTCCAGTGCTCAGCCTAGGGACCCTGGGGTCTAAGGTCCAGCAGCAGAGGCCTGGCAGGTGGGGCACAGAACTGCCGCCATCTTCACTTCGTGTTCTCCCTGCATCCCCAACTCACCTGGCTTGACTATAAAGTCCCTGCAAGGCAGAGACCAGAGGCCTGCAGCCCAGAGGCGAAGCTCACGGTTTTGGGCTTGCTGGGGTGCACAGACGAGCTGAACGCAGCTCCCACGCACCCAGAGCACCCGCCACCTCCCCAGGCTGCCCTCTCCCCATTGGCTCCTCTGAGGCCAGGCCACCCTGGTCACTTGGAAGGGTCTGCACATGGCTGAGCCATGGCTGAGCCGTCCCAAACACTGGTTCTCTGGGCAGAGCAGCGGCTTGCTGGCCGAGGCGTGCAAGCTCCTCGCCGGCCCCACCATTCTCAGAGTCCCCACAGGAGCCAGCGAGCAGGAGGCCGAGGGGCTGGGCTTGCTGCCACCGCTCCACCTGGACGGGCCCCGGCTGCTTGCCCTGAGCTCCCTGGGTCCCTTGGGTCTCTGCTCCCGCCATTCCGGCCGCTTGAATACCCCTGTCCTCTGGGGTGCTCCTGAATGCACCTGGCCTCACCTGCCCACCTGGACAGGCCTGGGCTCACCTGCGCACACCTGTCTAGCGGCAGCTCACACCTGCACACCGAGGCTTCACACCTGCATGCACCTGCCCGCCTGGGCACGCCTCCACCGGGATACAGTCGTGCACCTGGCCTCAGCCTCCCGGCTTCGGTATTTGAGTGGCTTCAGTCCCTGCCCCTCCGCCCTGCCGCCCTCTCTGCCCCCAGAAAGCCACCCAAGATGCTGCTGGCTCCGCAGCCCCACAATCCGGGCCTGAAGTGGGCACCGCTGAGCAGAGCAGACAGGCCGAGAAGGGGGCTCCTCCTGCAGCCGCTGCCCGGGGGCCCCGCAGGCCCAGGCTTCTCTCCCACGGCCCTCCCAGGGGTGGGGGTGCCAGGCGGATCAGCAAACAAGCCTGAGACACCGCGCCCCACGCGAGCCTCAGAAGCAGGTTCAGAAGGCAAGAGCCAGAACAAAAGGCCAAGTCAGAGCGGGCGGGCGGGCGTGGTGACAAGAGCTGGGCCTTTGCACATCACCGGCGTCAAAGTGAAACTTTCCAGTTTTAAGGAAACAAGCAGGCTTGCTTTCTTTCGGGGTGATGCGTAAGACGGCGTGAGCGCCCATGGAGCCACGCGCACAGGCACACGCTCTCGGGAACACACCCGCCCCGGAGGCGGCCACGCACCCGCTGACACCTTCGCCTTCAGAAGCGCTTTTATCTAGCCCTGCGCCCCAGCTGTCCCTAGCAGAGGGCTCAGTCCTCCGCCGCGGCGACCAGCTCGGCGTCACACCTGTCCCTAGCCAAGGGCCCTGTCCTCGGCCCCGGCCTGCTTCCCACACCCGGGGCCGCTTCGCAACACTGGAGGCTCATTCTGTCGCCTGGCCAGGGTGGGATCCACTTGGTAAGAACAGAGAGGGCTGCTTCCGCCTCCCCCTGGGGTCATCGGGGGCTGCTAGGCGCAGGTGGCTTTGTGGCCCGGGGCCGCACTGGTGCCTGAGCCCAGGGGCCCACGCGGCACATCGTAGCCTGCAGCCCGCGGCGCCCTCTGACCCTCAGCTGGCTTCTTCCCCGCAGATCTCTGAGGACGTGGGCAGCGAGAAGTTCTGCGTGGATGCGAGCCAGGCGGGGGCTGGCAGCTGGCTGAAGTACATCCGTGTGGCATGCTCCTGCGATGATCAAAACCTCACCATGTGTCAGGCGAACGAGCAGGTGGGTCCAGGCTGGGGCGCGGGTCTGTACCAACGTGCACGGGGGCAGCTGAGCCTCTGCTGGGTCTTCTGCCAAGCTGTGTCCTGCCGTGGGGGGGCCACTGGACACGTGGCCCACACTGGCATTCTGGGGAGTTCGGCTATGCCAGGACTGTGCCTGGGGACCTTTAGTCAGCAACCATGTGGCCCACAGAGCTTGATGGCGGGGGGATACCCATCTGAGAGGGGCAGCGGAGCAGGCAGGAACCCCCCCAGCCCCCCAGGGCCTTTCTGCCCTGCAAGTGCCATTGCTTATAGACAAGGGACAAGGACAGTCATGTGAGAAGGCTGCACACGTAGCACCGGTGACCTGGGTTTTCTGGGGAGGTCAGGCTAGCGACTTGGGCACTGATGTATCCAGCCCAGGCTGCAGTGTGACCCTGTGCAGAGCCCTGTGGCTGCAGGTGTGCTGGTGGCCCTGGGCACTGGCCACACACCAGGCAGGCCCTGTGGTAGTTATGACCACGTGTTCCCAGAGCTCTGGGTTCCTCTGGGTGCTGGACCCCCAGCCCCTTCCCTGACAGAAGTTTGCTTTTGCCTGTATCTTGGGGCTCTTGTGTGATTGAAAAAGAAAAGAGTGAGAGATTGATTTAAAACAGTGTTCAAGATGACCCCACAACAAAGCCTGTGTTCTTGAGTAGCTGTTCAGGCTGTTAAATGTGGTTCAGGCTCTTGACTTTAGGGGAGTATTTCACAGTAAGAAGGGCACTGCAAGCCCCAGGGAGGCCCCAGCCCCCCGCTGCCCGACAGTGGATGGACATCCCTCCTTGGGTCCCTTTCCTCCCGCTCTCGGGCTTGGACTGGAGCAGGCCGTGGCTCTGCGGGCCCCGGGACAGTGGACACCAGTGGGATCCGGATGGAGCACGGACTGGCCTCAGCCACCAGGACTCCAGCTAGAAACAAAACTTTTGGGGAAAAAAACCATCCGGTGGCAAAAATAGAATGATAACGGCCAAAGACGCAAAGCAAAACAGAACCGTAGAGGAAAGATGTTGCTTCTGGGTGAAGTGGACTGGGGGAAGGAGGTTTGAAGCACACAGGTGCCTGTGTTCCCTCCCGGAGCACGGACCTGCGGCCGCCTGGGCCTGGGCCGCCTGCCCGGAAGCCATGGCCAGCGCTGCCTCTGTGAGGCGCACCAAGGGCGTGGGATTTCTAATTTAGGATGTCAAGGGTTTTTTCTTTTCTTTCTTTCTTTCTTTTTTTTTAAAGACTTTAAGCTAAACTGAAGCAGGAAAGTCGGTATGTTTGTGAAACAAACTTTTCAAAAAGCTGTGTCATCTTCTCAAAGAGTATCCTGTCGCCAGCTGGGCATGGTGGTGCAGGCCTAGAATCCCGGTGTTCTGGGAGCCTGAGGCAGGAGAATTATGAGTTCAAGGCCAGCCTGGGCTATATAGCGAGACCCTGAGAGGAGGAGGGGGTCTGGGGGAGAGGCAGGCCTTCTTCACAAATCTTTATTACGAATATTTCAAGGAAGTTTCACTTGTAATCCACGTGGGGTCCACGTGGAACGGATGGGCTCACAGCAGACCGTCCCTCCTGTCAGGACCGGAGGGTGGAAACACAGGGTCTCCCAGAGGTCGCCACGCATATGAAAAACATCACCAATATAAGATTTAACACAAACATTTGCTTGCTCAGGATTGATCGCATCATGATATTGGAAGTAAAGCTAGAGCTATGAGGAAAATTGTCAATAAATTTGAAGTCCTTTGTACAGGACTTCGGATGTCCCACACGTTGTCATACATAGGAAAATTGAATGCTCTCGGGACACCCTGCGCTTGGTGCCAGGACAGAACGGCAGTCGCCAACTCCTGCTGGCCCCTTCCCTCAGCCCCACCTGCGTCCCGCCAGCCCATCCCGAGCTCCACGCTCGCGTCGGGGACCCCACGCCTTGTCGGTTCGTGCAGATGACCTTTCTCTCCCTCGTCACCTCCCTCCTCCCCGCTTCTGGCTCCTGAGCTGAGCGACAGCTACACCTTCAGAAGAAATTTGGGGTGCACCCCTAAGCAAATGTGGCCCCCGGACGGCACACAGCATAAATTCCTCCGTCGGGGTGTTTCCAAGTCCCATACCGAGAAGGAAGGAGGCCCCGTCCCTGGGGACGCCTGTCACACCACCACCCCACGTTCCCGCCAGTGCCCGCTCCCCTCCCCCAGTGCCACACCGCTGAACTTGACAAGTCACACCATGGTGGCCCCCAAAGCACTCGGTGCCACCGGCCTGGAGGGAGGGGCCTGCCACGCGGTGCCCGGGGCTCGGCTTCCGCCTAAAACGGAATAACTCTGTGTTGCGCTCATCAGAGGACAATGAGCAACTTGTAGGATGCGCTCACTTGCGAATTATGTTGTTTAATAATAAGAAAAAAGGGGGCGCTCTCAGGAGCCCGTAGTCCCTCTGCACATACTCGTGGGTTGAATGCAGCGCCTGTTAGAAATCCTTTCAGGGAAGGGATAATAGTTACAACCACTGGTTCAATAGTGACCCGATTGCAGGCTGCCCCTGGGGACGGCACGCAGCAGCACAAAGGACTTCTGCTTCTCGGCCATGAACATGGAGGCACACAACTCACTTAGACGCTCACGGGGGCTAAATTAAGGCTTTCCTCCAATATCAATAATCAAAGATACTTTTGAAGACAGCTTCTCTTTGAGGAAGAGAAATGTTCCTCGGTGTTAATGGGATTTCTCAGGTTTCTGTGGTCCCGGGGCCTCCACACAGATTTCCAGTTAAAGATCCTACACATATGCACGTGCGCACACACACGTGTGTACCCATGCACACACACATATAGGCACAACCACACATGCACACACACAAGTAAATAGTCTCCCTCACACGCTGAACTGAGCAAACTCTTGCTTTCTGTCCCGGAGCACACACACATGTGCACACACACGCATACACACACACACACACAGAGGGTCGAGTCTGTGTCTGAACACGTGCCGCTTGGAGCCACACTGAGTTGGCCTGGTGCATCGGTGGGGAAGAGGCCGACATCGGGAAGCACAGACCTGGCTTAGAAATCCGGGGCGCTTGGCCCGGTTCTCACAGAGGAAGGGGTAGACAGAAGAGGTCCCTGGGCGTCTTGAGAGAACATTCTGGAAGCCCAGCCCCCGAGGAGATTGTCCCTCCACGGCACAGAGGAGCAAAGTGGCCCAGACCAGGAGACTCAGGCTGGCGTGTGGATCAAGCTGAGGCGCGTGACCTTCCAGGAGCCCCGTGTCCTTGGCGAGACCCCCACACCGGGAGGATGCGGAGTGGCATCTCCGTCGGCCCGTGGTACAGCTCTGCCTGCCCTGGCCGTGCAGGTGCTAGGACCGGCCGTGGGAGGACCGCCGCTACTCACCCCACCCCAGCCTGTGCTGCTCGGGCCCAACCTGCCCCCGTGCCGGGCACGCTGGGTTGTGTCCTCCCTCCCAGCCACTTGGAGCCGGACATGGACACGGGCAAGGTGAACCCAGGACTGTAGAGGGCTCGGCGGCTGCCCCACGGGGCCTCTCGCTGGAGACCACCTCCTGTCCCTGGACACCGATGGATGCAGGGCAAGTGGACCGTGGTGACACGGCAGGCCCACACCCCTCCTCCCTGGGCAGCGCTGGCGGGGGCTCCCCACCCCTCGCCTGTCTCAGGTTCCGTCTTTAACGTGGACAGCCGCCCCTACAGCTGGGGGACTGCAGGGGACACGAGCTGCCTTTGTCCACTTGCTCCCAAGGAGGCACCAGCATTTCCCTCCTAGATCTGTGACTCCGAGAGCCCCTGCCAGGGGCCTTCCTGAGAAGGGACCGGTCCCATCCGTGGTGCCCACCACAGCCTCCTCCTAGTGGTTTGGGACGGGGGAGCCAGGCAGCAGGCGAGACCAGGCAGAGCTGTGAATTTCCTCCTGGGCCCCATCAGGTGACTTGTGGTTTCTCAGCACCAAGAGAAGCCACAGATGTGACCCAATGCCAAGGGCGTAGCCAGCCTTCCAGTGGCCCGGGGCTCTCTCACCTCCAGACACAAGGGCCTGGAAAGTGTCCGCAGCGGACAGAGGGTACAGGGCTCTATGCTGTGAGGGGAGGGGAAGGCCTGACAGCCTTGAGCCCCACTGGACACTGGGCAAGTCACCACGGCCACTCTGATACTGTTTTTTGTGGTACTGGCGAGCAAGCCAGGGCTGTCACACTGACCTATGTCGTCAGTACATTTTCATTTTTTATTTTGAGACAGATTCTCGCTAAGTCATCAAATTATCCAGACGGGGTTCCAACTTGCAACCCTCCTGCCTCAGTGTCCCAGAGTGCTGGGATGACAGGCCTGCACCACTGGGCCCGGCTACTAATCCCCTCTCCAGTTAGCATGAGCCAGAGGTCAGAGAGGTACCCACGACCGCCTCAGTCCTCTCTCGGCCCTGGCACAGGCCCTCCCCTGTCCCGGCCACCCTGTCCTTCTCTCTGTTTGGAAAGCTCAGCGTGTCCAGGGCCGTGGGCAGTTCCACCTCCCGCAGTGACGAGCAGGTGCAGGGTCTGGGGTGCCTGGGGGAGCAGACAGGGTCTGCTCCTAGGTCTGTTTCTGTGTTAAGAAAGCAAGCACTTGGGCGCAATGCGCAGGGGAGGAAGCAGGAGGGCAGTGGGGGGGCACAGCCCTTTGCAGCCCTCAGTAGGGTGAGGGTGTTGGGGGCAGGATGTCCACAGCCAGCAGATCATGCAGTCAGCACCCCTCTCCCGGCCTGCTGGGCCCCTGTGGCGCCCCCAGCCCAGGAGAGCAGCACACCCCTCCCCGGCCCCTACCCCCAAGGATGCCAGCCCCAGCCAGGGGAGCAGGCCAGGGTACCTCCAGGAGACCAGAGCTGCCCAGCCTTGGCCAACAAAGCTGGGCACCCGGGGTCCCCAGAGCATGGCAGGTCAAGGTTGGTCACCATCAAACAAAAGTGTTTACTTAGAAGCCCACCCAGTGCCCACCGGCTGCTGCCCGCTGCCCACATCGGCTGTGCCAGTACTTGTTTCCCACGCAAGCCTGGTGACCTTCACTGAGTGCCGCCGGCTGGCGAAGGCCACTCTCTCCCTCCTCTCCTGGTCCCTGTCACCGTGTGCTGTCTGCCGGCACGGACACCCGTCCCCTGCTCCAACACCCTGACATTTTCTTATACCTGCTACGTCTATGCCACATAATTTTCAAAATAAAAAAAAATAACCCGTGAATTTTTGGACAGGGTCGGGTTCAAGCAGTAGCCTCCAACAGTTAGGCCCCATTTTCTCTTTGAAAGTGAGAAGGGGAGGCGAGGGGATCCGCCGTCACGCGTCTTAACCAGCTGAACCTCTTTCAAAATACGCCTGATTTGTTTGTGTTTGGAGATGACCCCCACATGTCGCGCGGCCTCTCCGGCCAGCCGGCGCTCCGTGTCTGGAGCCCATCAGAGTCTAAACCCATCCGCGCCTTCGTCATCCAGCCTTCGCTTCTCAACGAACACTCCACCCTTCTTCACGGAGCACAGCACTTATGGAAGGAAGCCGCAGGAGAGCACTGGAGATGGGGCGGCAGGTGCATTTTTACAATCTGACCCTAAAGGTACCACTAAGAAAAGGACAGAGGTGTAGAATTTTTAATGTCTGAGCTGCTGGGCAGGTGGCAGAAGAGACAGTAACAATAAAGATCTGGGCAGGATCAGAGCAGCTCCAGCCATCCATGGGAAGAGGGAACAAAGCGAGCCCCGAGTCACCGAGAGCCTTTGCCCCCCTTGGGCAGAGAGAGGATGGCTTCGGGTCCCCGGGCCCTGCCCTGGGGGCTGAGCCCAGCTGTCCCCTTGTCCCTGCCCAGTTCTGGGAACACGGGCAACCAACACAGGCCAGAGGAAGGCCCCCGGGGGAAAGCCCACTAAAGATGCAGAGCCTTGCCCAGCGTGGGCGGCCATCCCGACCGCAGAGCGCCTTAGAAAATTGGTTTTCAAACACCAAGTGCTCAGCCAGGCATGGGAGCATGTGCCTGTATTCTCAGCACTCAGGAGGCTGAGGCAGGAGGATTGTTGTGAGTTCAAGGGCCGCCTGGGCTACCTAAGAAGTTCAGGACTATCCTAGATTACAGAACAAGACTCTATCACCAAAAAAAAAAAAAAAAAAAAAAAGACAAATGAATACACACTAAATGCTCAGCGCTCCGCCAGCCTCCAGGCCCCAGGACCCTTGGGCCTTCTTTTACAGATGGAGGTGGCGCACAGCTTGGGCCACAACAGGCAGCTAAGATGCACGGAGAAGCTTCCAAAGTCCCAGAGGCCCAGAGACAGCACGGGGCCCCTGAGTCGCTCCAGAGGCCCTGAGAGACGCCCAAGAAAATGCCCCACAGTGGCCTTTGCATCCGTGTTCTCTCTCGAGAGACAGAGGAGGGGCCAGCTGGGTCCCCGGAAGAGTTTTCCTTACAGCAATGGCGTGAGAGCACTTCAAGTCCTGTGGATCGAGGGCACAGCTCGGGGACAGGAACCCCCAAAGCCAAGCGAATTCCAGAGTCAGGAATGGCGAGAGATGGAATTTCTTTTTTAAGAAAGGCGCAAAGAGAGATCTTTCGCTGTGTTACTGCAACATGCCCTTAAAGCTTCTCATGCCAGTCAGAGAGGAGGCAGGCTGGCGTTGTAGAGGATGTCGCCGGAGGTGCTCATGAAATCATGTGTCCCTGAGGGGGCGGTGGGGTGGCTGCCTGCTCAGTCCACTGGTTTTGAAACTGCAACCCAGCGATTCCCCCGTCTCCCAGCTGGAGTTCTTCGGTTGCTGAAATGTTCACGTTCTTACCTGAAGCAGGAAGGGGAATCATGGTGCCTAAGTCCCGAAAGTGGCATCTTCCCTGGCGAGCTGATACTTTGAAACTACATCAGAGCAGGGCCGGGTGGCATGGGCTGTCACCCTCGCTGTCTGGGAAGCTGAGGCAGGAGGACCACAAGTTCACGTCCCACCTGGGCACTGCAGTGATGTAGTGAGATCTGGCCTCCAGGTCAAAAATAAAAAATTCAAAGGTCAGGGAATGTAGTTCAGCAGGAAAGCCCCAGGTTCAATCCCCAGTACCACAAAATAATAACAATACATAAATAAATCAAGAATACCAGGGGAAAAGTGTCCAAAAGCTGACAGCCGCTGCAAAAGAGTTCTCTGTGTTCTGGAATGTGGGGGTGACGGTCATGGTCAGAAATGGCTCGGTGGCCATGGGCACAGCCTGGGCTAAAGCTCCCCGTGGCCACAGGTCACAGCCTTGTGTTGAGAAGGTGGCCAGATATTTGTCTCCGGGCGCCACTTAGCTCTGGGAGTCTGGGAGGGATAAGAGAGAGGCCGCGTCTTGCCGAGTCTGTTTCACCCTGGTGTGTGCCCAAGTTCAAGGGAGCCGCGGAGGGGTGCCAAGCAGAGGGAACGGGCACCCAGCCCAGCCCCCGCTGCATGGCGTTGTGGTGTTTTAAAGCTGTTCCAGCCAACATTTGTGGGTGACAGTATGAGGGCGACCCGCCCTCGAATCCAAGGGAAAGGACACGAGGCTGGGCGTTTGGCGCCAGGCCCGGAGTTGGAGTCCCCAGAACCATGTAGCGATTAGCTGGGCATGGGGGTGCCTGCCTGTAACCCTAATACTTGGCAGGCTGAGGCAGGAGGATTGTCATGAGTCTGGGGCCAGCCTGGGCTATATAGTGAGTTCAGAACAAGCCTGGACTAGATTACAGAGCGAGACCTTGTCTCAAAAAAGAAAGAAAGAAAGAAAGAGAAAGGGCCGGTGAGTTAGCACAGTGCAAAGGCCCTGGGTTCAACCCACAGTAATATACACATATACCCAAACACTATTAAAATAAATACATGATTTTTTTTAACAAGGTCAGATACTGAGTTGGGTCGGTTGCACAGACAGCAGGTGCAGTTCCCTCCCTGGCCCCAGCACTCGCCCCAAAGGCGGCCAGGCGGCCGCTAGGGCCGTAGCCTAATTCCAGGGTCTCCAGGGTCTCCCTTTCCTTGAATAAAATTTCTCCTTTCTTGAGAAAACTCTATAGCTCAGGGAGGGCAATGGCCACAATGATAATTACTTATTACAGGCTTGGCAGGAAGGAGGAAGGACAGGCTGGGAGCCGCCCCAGCGCCCGCTGACCCGGGCTCCCCAGCATTGGTCCTTGGAAAGTCACCAACTCGCGACTCAGAACTAGCCTTTTCCAAAGAGCCCCTTCCTTGTCAGGTTGCCACGGGCCAAGGGGGCGCCTGGCTTGGGGAAGCTGAGCTGGTGCACTGTCCCCTGGGTCCTCCCCTCTGGTGTCGGGGCCACCCTGGCCTCACACAGGGCCCTGCCATCAGCACCAGTAGTGGTACCTTCCATCTGCGGGTGTCCCTGGGCACCTGCACCAGGTAACCAGGCAGAGGAGTGAGACCAGAGCAGGGTCTGCACAGAGGGAGGGTCCCTGGAACTGGAGACTGGATCTTGGGGGCCCATCCAGCCTAGGAGCAGCAGTGTGGATTTGTCGCCTGATGCCTCACCACTGGGGGAGAGACTGGGCAGCCTGCAGAGCCAGATTTGGGAGGCAGGGTCCGGGAGACCCTGCAGCCCAGAAAGCACGGTGTGGGACGGGATTGGGGGGGGGTCCCCAAGAGACCTGGTGCCTGGGAGGGTGGATTGGGGAGAGAGGGGCCCTAGAAAAGCCAAGCCGTAGGCTTCTGGGAGACACTCCCCCGCCCCTGCCCCCCGGCACCATCACTGAGTCACTAAATCAGAGCACTGACAATCCCAAATGCCCAGGTTCCCCTTGGGCTGGGGCACAGGCATCCCCGGTGACCGCAAACCCAGACCAGGAGGGGTGGCTCCCACCTACTCTGCCACCCCTCGCCCCCTGTGTGCACCAGGGTCAGGCCACCTACCCAGGTCATAGGCACTTAGTGTGCGCTTGCTGTATACACGCTTTCGGTCAAAGGGAAAAGTCACCAGCGGGTCCAGGCTCAGAGGGCCCCGCCGCTCCTCCCCTCCTCACCCCTTCCTGGGAAACAATTTGGGAATAGCGGGGTCACAGCAGATTTTTAAAGGGGTTGCAAGCAGCGTGTGGCTGCTCAGGGTAGACAGTGCAAGCCTGAGGTCTTAGTAACACAGAAGCTGTTTTGGTCCAGAGTCTGTTCTGTTTCAAAACCTCATTTTTCTATCTACCAGCCCTGAAGCCCCGCCCGGTACCAAGTGGCGGGCAGGGGGACTTCCACACTGATAAGATGTGTGCGTGTGCACCTGTGTGCTTTCTCCTGCATGCGGCTCCGCCGTCTGGTGTCCTAGCGTGACAGCCAGGGAGTGTTGGGGATGAGAAGCAGCTCTGGCAGGGGCCCTGTTGGAAGTGCCCGGTGCCCTCTGAGGTCAGCTGCCTGTCCGGGGAGGGCTGCCTTGTGCTCAGCTTACCCCAGGGGGGCTCTCGCCTCCAGCCCCGGACCCCAGCTGGGGCCAGCTGCTGCAGAGCGGCAAGAGGGGGCAGAGGTGTCACCCGCAGCAAGCATGGATACCTCCCCTCCGTCCCTGGAACTCCCCACCCATTCGAGTCCAGTCCAGCCTTGATTTCTTGGAGAATGTCCCTCCCTCCCTTTGCCCACTCCCTCTCAGGTGCTGTCCTCGCCCCTGCCCTCCTGCAGTGCGGGTCCTCTGGGCCTCCCACCAGCCTGTCGTCTGCCCAAGCTGCAGGCAGGCTGGCCACTGGGCTCCTACTGTTAAAGTATAGCCCCACGTGCCACTTGTCCTGAAAGAGGCCTGCCCCCCGCAACTGCCACTGGCCCCAAGTCAGCATCAGTGAGTGTCCCCACCTCGCCTGAGGGCACGTGTCATGTTGCTGGTGCCTGCAGGGGTCTGGGGCTTACAAAGGAGGGCTGGCAAAGCCTAAGAAGCGTGGTTGCCCCAGTGACACTGTCCCCCGGTGGCCGGATGACTGGCCTCCCTTTTCTGAGTTTCCACCCTGTGTCACTGCCCTGACACCTCCCAGATGACTTCTTCCAGGAGACAAGATGGGCACAGCAGCCAGCACGGGGCAGAGCAAGGCCCCAGGGAGCGACTGGCCTCTGCATGGCCCCTTGACCCCAGGCTCCCTCCAGGCTGGGGAATCCGAGGCCCGGCTGTGTTCTCAGGGTGCCCCTGTCTCAGATGCCCACCAGCTGCCCAGCACACCCTCCTCCCCTTCCCTTGCCTTCCCTGGTTCATGGGTGCCACCCTTATGTAGGAACCAGAACCTGGTTCCGTGGCCCACCAGGCCTGTGCCCAACTCAGCCACCCTCGTGCACAGCCTGGCTCTCCACCCCTGGTGGCTTGGGGCACCCCTTGCTCATCCCATTCCTGGGGGTGACAGAGAGTAGACCTGCTGGCTCCGTGTACAAGTTGGTTGTGTCCACATGCCCAGGACAGTCCCTGGCGGGGACTTGGACACTGACACTCCCCTATTTGATTGTATACCCTCTCTGTCCATATCCCAAAACATGGGGTGGATTAAACGGGACCCGGGTCTGCTCAAGCAGCTGATGCCCAGGTTCTGGGGGCAGGGGAAGCCCCTTTGCGGCCATTGGAGCCGGGGCCAGTAGCCTGCGGGCGGGACAGCAACACCAGTGTTAAGCTCACACTCTCTGGTCTCTTCCCTGCCAGATCTACTATAAAGTCATGCGGGACATCGAGCCGGGCGAGGAGCTGCTGGTGCACGTGAAGGAAGGCTCGTACACCCTGCGCACGGGGCCGCCCAGCCTGGATGGTAAGACCGCCACGGCCCTGCTGCAGCCTCTGCCCCGGCGCCGGGCACTGCACACGGCCCGCGACAGAGCCCAAGCCCATGCCAGGCCTCCTCCTCCTCCCTCCCTCCCTGGGGCCCAGGAGCCGAGCCTGAGTTAGGAAGGTTTGGGGCATCGTGGGTGAACTGATGTCACGATGATTTCTGTCTTCGTAGTGTCAGACGCAAGGTGGCCCTTTGCTAAACTGTGTTGTCGCCACTGTTATTATAATTAGATTTTTCCAGGCGGGAGAGGGAGGGAGAGAGATTGAAAGAACAAAGCGACGCCAGCTTTGTCTCCCAGAAGCCCAGGCGGCCGACGGCCTCGGCTGTGTGGAATCGTCTCAGTCTCCTACGAGAAAGAGGATGGTGGCACAGGTATCTAGGAAAGTACGCTCTGGGAGGCTGAGGCAGGAGGGTCAGAAGCTGCAGCTCTGCGCAGCTTCGTGGCTTACTGAGATCCTGTCTCAAAACCAAAAATGCAAAATGGGCCGGGGCTGTAGCTCAGCCGGTAGGCCCTGACCCTGACCGCCTCTACCACCGGAAGAAGGATGGTTCTAGGCATTTTGTTAAATGATCAAAGAGAAGTGTCCGGGAAATTGTGTTTGACGGGAGGGCAAATTTCAGGTTGGGGTGAGTCCCGTGGTAGGCCTGGAACCCTGGTGCTGCTCCCTGCGGGCTGTGGAAAGCTCTGCAAGTCTCCCTCCGCCTCGTCAGTCCATGCCGGTCTGTTGGGAGGCGACTAGTTGGCCCCTTCACGGCTGTCCACACCCAAGTACCTCTGCCATCCACTGAGGACATGACGGCCTCATGAGCAGACCGGGTTTTGGAGGGACAGTGAGTGCTGGGGGTGAACCCGGGGCCTCCTCATTGAGTGAGGCACCCTCAGCTCTAAGTCACTAAGTTGCCCAGGATGGGCTCAAACATGTGATCCTTCTGCCTCAGCCTCCCGGAGTCCTGGAGTGCAGGCATGTGCCACCGTGCCGACTAGACTAGGGTTTCTGTAAGAGAGGCCTGGGGTTCTTGCCCCTCGTTGTTAAGCAAAGTGTCCGTTCGCTGCGGCCCTAGAACCTGGGTCTAAGGAAGGCTCAGTTGGTCGGGGCAGGGGACGGGTCTGTCAGACAGGTCACGGCTGGCTTCATGGCTATGCCTATACTCCTTCCCGCTGAGACCCCCCAGGAGGGAAGAGCCTTCTCTCTTCAGGGCTGTTTCCAAAACTGGCAATTCCTGTCCATGCCAGAGAAAGGAGCGAGGAGGCGCCTGGGTTTCTTCCAGCTGTGTCCTCCACTCCTGCCCTCCTGCAAACATGGCTTAATAATTAACACCGTGAGCCCAGGTTTCTCCGAGGAGCCACTAATTCCATGGCAAAAGAGTTGCATTGCTGGCCAGGGAGGGGGTACAGGAATTCGCAGGCAGGCTCTGAGCCCCAACCCTGAGAACTCTGCCTTTGTTTACCCTGGGGCCTTCGGCACCCGCCCCCCTGGGACAGCCGCACGCCCCTGAGTTGTTGGGAAGGAAATCGCTACCGAAGGACAAGTTTGCCAGCCAGCTCCCATCCGTCCTCTCCTCTGAAGTTTGGTTTTAATTAGGCCTCAGAGAAAAGAAAAATAAATTGCCCGGATCCGGGTAGCAAAAGGAGGTTTCACTTTCCTTAAAATAATTGTTGCCAAGACCTGTGGATCTTAGATAACACGCAGAACTCCAGGAGACAGACCTCCTTAACGCAAAGAGTGCTCCGCGGTGGAATTTCATTTGTATGATGAAATTTCTTTCTTCCAAAAGTGTTTTTTTAAATACTTGATTCCTGCTCCCTACCCGCCCCAACCCCCAACACTAAATAACCCGCGTCTGCACGCTCCTAATAGCCTATCAGATGCTGGTGGGCTAATTGCTTTCCGCACATAATAGCCCAACATCAAATATTTGACTTTTCTTTCCTGCCCTGTCAAGGCCTCTTCATTTGACTCCCCAACAGCCACCCCACCTCCCCCAGCTGAACTGTGAATTGCGCAGAAAGAAAATGGAAAAAAAAAAACCTGTTCCTCACAAACATAATTATCATTAAAAAAAAATCTTTTCTCTGGGCCAGGCTAAATGCTCGGCCCCTTATCCCCGCAGGAATCTGGAGCCGCTCTCAACTCTTTTGAGGCTGGGGTTGTAGATTAGCATGCGGATGCCGGTAATTGTGAAACCCTTAGGCCGAGGTTTATTTGTTGCGTTTCTGCTGGGCCGTGAAAGTTGCTGATGGGACGCGTGCTCCGCCAGCAAGGTACAGTTTTGACAGGCGACACACAGGCTGCCGCGGCATGGCGTGGTTCGCGGTTCAGGTCACGTGGACGTGGGTCTCCCCCTCCCTGGCCGGTTGGCATCTCCACCGCACGTAAGTGAAGAGGATTATGTTTCGAATGCGCACTGATTGTGTGCGTTTGTAGGGGAGAAGGAGCCAGCCTGGGCAGTACCAGGAGGACCCAGGGCCTGTTTGCCCTTGCCCCACGTGCTTGGGGGGGACAGAGCGTGGCTGGAAGCCAGAAAAAGGACCCCATCCCGTCCCGCTGGGGCCTCCTCCGCGAGCCCCCGCAGCGGAACTGGGAGGAACGCATCTTCCCAGAACGTCTCGCTCTTGGAAGATCGTTGGCATTCAGATCTTACCTCTTGAAAAAGCCTTGAGACAACTTCCTCTGCCCTCTTCGGAGAGGTCAAGAGAGGACGGTGCCCGTGGAGAGCCTGCAGCCGGGCGTGCTAGCAGAGCGGACACAACTGGGCATAGGATCGGGAGGCCGTGTAGGCTTTCGGTGTGTCTTTACAGTGGAATTTCAGCTGAGCCCAGGTGCACACACCTGTCATCCCAGTTCTTGTGGAGGTGAGCTCTGGCCCAGCCCAGGCAACTTAGCAACTTCAGGAGACCCTGTCTCAAAATCGAGACTAAAAATGGGCCCAGGATGAAGCTCAGTGGGAGGCCCTGGGCTTGATCTCTAGTACCCCAAAAAGACAAAAGATGCAAAAAAAAACATTTATTTACTTTGGGGGGGGGGGGCGGGTGAAGACAACCTCCACAGCAGGCCCCTGGGGTGGCCTCCCAAGTCTGGGTGCGTCCTGCCCCGCCCTGTCCTTCCAGGGAAGGTGGGAGAGGAGGAGGAGGTCTGTGCCCTCGGCCAGGTGCCCTCAAGAACCATCCCATGGGCCGAAGCCTCACCTAAAACCCCCAGATGTGGACTCTCAACCCAGATTCCAGGTCCGAGCTAGACCCGACGGTCGGCCAGGGCCTGGGTGGGCGGAGGCCCCGGTGCACCTCGCCTTTGTTTTTAAGTCTCAGCTTCAGCCATTGTTTTCAGTTGCGTCCAGAAAAGGCCCTAGACACGTGGGAGCTTCTGACTGGTGCTGGTACTGGTGGGATCACCCGGCCTTGGCCTGCGTGGCCCACAGGAGCTGCTGCTGCTTGGGCCGTGGGCTCCGCGTGGAGGCGGATGCCTGGGGCTTAGGCACAAGGAGTCCCTGTCCAGTCCAAATGCGACACTTTAAGGAAAAGGGAGGCCGCAGAGGGGGCCGTGAGCACCATCCCGAGCTCTCCTGAGCCTCTGTGGGACGTGGAGGACCTGGCTGCCTGCTGTCCTGGCCCCGGTGGTGAAGGGGCTCTGGACAGGGCCCCACTGAGCAGTGACAAGGCAGGGACATGCCCAGCGCCCCCTGGGAGGTGTGCAAATGGGTACAGGGTCAAACGCATGAATTCCGTGCATCCTGTTAAGCTGCAGGGGTGGTGCCGGCCATGGAGGTGGCCAGCAGGCCTTGGTGCTGGCGTCTGTGTCAACAGTGTGCTTGTGATACTCTCCCGGAAGTGACTGCACTCTGGCATTGCGGGCGGGGAGATTGAACCCAGGGTCTCTATGCTCAAATAGTTTACCACCCCCACCCCCCCTTTTGAGACAGGGTCTCACTCTGTAACATACACTGGTCCTGAATTCACTACAGATCCCAGGCTGGCCTAGAGCTCACAGCAATCCTCCTGCCTCAGTCTCCCAAGTGCTAGGATTGCAGGCGTGCACCAGCATGCCCAGTTTATGTGATGCTAGGGAGTTAAAGCCAGGGCCTTATACTTGCTAGGCAGGCACGGGGCTCTGCCCCCAGCCCAACCATTTTTTATTTTTGACTTTAAGACAGGATCTCGCCAGGTTGCTAAGTTGCCCAGGCTGGGCTCGAATTTGCAGTCCTGCTGCCTCAGCCTCCCAGAGTGCTGGGATCATAGAACTGCGCCGCTGGGCCCGGCTTTGAGTTTGTTTGCTTGCTTGTTTGTTGTTGTTTTGAGACAAAGTCTTGCTCTGTATTCCAGGCCAGTCCTGAACTCACCATATACCCCAGGCTGGCCTTGGACTCACGGCAATCCTCCTGCCTCAGCCTCCCAAGTGCCGGGATTACAGGCGTATGCCACTGTGCCCTGTTTATGTGGTGCTGGGGAGGCAATGGGTGTGGTGCAGCCTATCTTCACCCACCTCCCCAGCCCAGGGTCTTGTCACGGTACCCCCCACCCTGGGGCCTGGGACAGGGCACAGCCCGACAGGGTCACACTGGGAGCCGGGCTCTGCAGACTCTGAAGTCTCTCTGCACCCTCCCTTCATGCCTGCTACCCCAGACGAGAGCCTCTGGGTGTAGCAGAGGTGAACCCACAGGGCAGGGCACCCGGAGCCTGGTGGTAAGCCATTCCTGGGCCACAGGTGGTGCCTGCCCAGCTGGCCCCCACCCACATGTGCCCAGGGCTCCTTCTCAGCCTGGTATCCCTTCCCTGCCACCCACGTATCGGTATAGACCTCCACTTTGGGAGTCCATGACTTAGAGCAGGAGCTACGGTACCCGAGCGTGGCCTAAGGCAGCACCGGGAACGGTGACACCCCACCCTTGGGCTCAGGGAGGATTCTGCCCAGCAGGAGGCGGCCACCCTGGTAACTGTCCCACTGCCCAGGCTGCACAGCGGCTCACCCTGTCCGGAGGACCCAGAGGACTCTGCAGGTGCTGCCCACTCCTCGCCGGCCCTGTCCCTCGTGCTGTCCGCCCAGCTCTGTACCTTGGGCTCAGCCCTGCGCTGCCAGTGGTCAGCCTGTTTATCAGGCTCTGCTTGTGTTGGACACAGGCCAGTCCTGTCCATGTCCATACTCACCTGGACACAGCACATGTGCTCATAGCTTACACGCTACCACATGCACACAAGTGCAACCCCACAGCGTGTGCATGTTACCCCCACACATGTGCACACATATTCATATGTGCCCAACTGGGCACACCTGGTCACGTACCCACCTGTTCCCACATTCACACATGCATCCTTTGGCACCTTAAAACATATGCATGTGTAACATATGCGGCACAGTCATCCATGTACACAAACAACATGCATAGGCATGTCAGCCCATATGTGCACATAGGAAGACATGCACAAGTGTGCATGTGCTAAGTGTGCACAGATGTCAGCACGTGCATGTACATGAGCCCCTCCATTCCCCAAATGCCCCCCACCTACATACACGCACACACGCATACCCACGGGCACAAACGCACGGGCCCACATACACGTTCACACAAAGATGCACAAACGTGAGCCCAGGCCTGCTGAACAAGTCACACTCGTGTGCACACTTGGTGCATGTGCACAGACATGCACACACACACACACACACATGCAGAGCACATCCGTGCCCTCACACACACATGCACGCCTGCTTGTGCACACAGTACATGGGGCCCTAGCTCAACTCGCCTGTGCACGATCTTGGAGCAGGTGTCCTCTCTCCAGGCGCCTGCAGGACACGGGATCCCCCTGGGATGGGGCCCGCTGCAGGCTAGGGGCGGGGGTGGGCCCAGAGTCCCCCGCTCCGGCCAGGAGTGCAGCTCGGGGCCGATTGTTTGGCTTGGCACGGTGGTCAGGATGCTGCCTCATAAACTTAATAATAGTCGCCCCCCCTTTTAATTTGTTTGACCTTGGCAACAATAATTTATGATACACGTTAGAGCTGTCATCTTTTTTCTCCTGGTTCGTAAACAAATCCTCGGCCTGGCTTCCTTCTCTGATCCCAGGCAGGGCCTCCCTGGGCCCGCGGAGGCTGCAGAGGCACAGGGAGGAAGTGGGGGAAATGGTTCCCATGGTACAGATCAGGCACCTTCACGCTGCCCAGGGCCATCCCTAGGGTCTCCATCCATTTCCCCCACTTGGCCCTGCGTCCAGGGTGGGGCCTGGAAGGCAGTGGACCTGAATGACCAGTGTGAGCACAGCCCCCCAGGATACTGGAGATGGGCCGAGGTCCCCAAGACCCCCGAGGGGCAGACCCCCAGCTCTCCTGCCCACCTCCCCACCCCATGTCTTCCAGAAGAGCCCACATTCCGCTGTGACGAGTGTGACGAACTCTTCCAATGCAAGCTGGACCTGCGGCGCCACAAGAAGTATGCGTGTGGCTCGGCAGGGGCCGCGCTGTACGAGGGCCTGGGCACTGAGCTCAAGCCCGAGGGCCTGGGCGGAGGGGCCGGCGACGGGCAGGCCCACGAGTGCAAGGACTGCGAGCGGATGTTCCCCAACAAGTACAGGTGCGCCCCTCCCCGCCCACAGCCCCCGCTCCTCGACCCTGCGCCCGGGCCAGGGCTCCAGAGACCAGCAGAGACCCAGGGCTCCTGGGGACATGGCCCAGCCACTCATCCGGCACTCGGGGGCAGTGTGAGGCCAGGTGACACCTCGAGTCCGAGCCTCGAGTGGCCCCTGGTTCTGACCCAAAGGGTCAGACCTGTGCAACTCTGGTGGGCAGGCCATTGGCTCTGATGCCCTATATTCAGGTCTGAGAGTGGAAATGGCCCAGAAAGAAATAGAGCAGCAGCCGCCAACCTCCAGGCGACAGGCTAGTACCCATGTGTGGCCTGTTTAGGAAGCCACATAGCAGGTGGGCCAGTGAGCCAAACTTCACCTGCATTTACAGCCACCCCATCACTTGTGTGACCACCCAAACTCCACCTCCTGTCAGATCAGTGCCAGCATTAGATTCTCATAGGATCCGGACTCTACTGTGAACTGTGTATACGAGGGATCTAGGCTGCCTCTGGGGCAGAGCCATCCTACTCCCTCAGCCGTGGAAAGATTATCTCCCACAAAAGCCGCCCCTGGTGACAAAAAGGTTGGGGACCCTGATGTACAGAGCACAGGCAGCCCCAGGACAGGCCTCCATCCGGCCACAGCCGGGATGTACGGGGCCACAGAGCGCTCACCCTCGGGGGCACATAGAGCTTGCCAGTCAGCGAGCCCGGGAAGGGGCCGGCTGGTGGCCTTTCGTCCTGCCACCTGCCCAGCAGGGACAGCAGGGTGCAGAGAGCGCCAGGCCAGCTGAGTGACAGCCAGACACACATGGCTGGAGCAGCCCCAGGTGGGGTCGGGACCCTAGAACTGGGGTGCTATGGATCCCACGTGAACCCCAAAAGAAAAAGCCTTGAGCCCTGTGGGGGACCTCAGGACATGGGGTCTTCACGCTGCAGGTTGTACAAGAACTGCTACTTCCTCCTGCCCGGGCCGGTGTCCCCGGGACGGCCTCACAAAGTCACAGCACAGCCCCATCAGGCCGCTAACGGCCGTGCTATTGCTAAGGGGTTTCCGCCCGTCCCACTGGGGGCTCCCAGGGGCAGTGGACCCTCCACCCCGAACAGATGACAGAGAATGAGCGTGGGGCCGGCCGCCGGCTGAAGAGGGTCCCTGTTTCCTTTTACATAAACACATAAATCACAATTAGCAGCAGGGAAAGGGCGCCCCTCCTAGCACCGGGTTGGGGGGGGGGGGCAGGCGTTTCTGATCTAAATGGATGGCTGGCCCCGTAATTAACCGGCCGTGACACATTACTGCTTCACTCATGAAGATTAACGGTCATCCCGGGGAACGGGGAAGAGGCAGGGGTCCCCCGAGAGGAGGGGACGCAAAGCTGCCTGTTCAGCCAAGGGAGCAGCCCCGCCCCTGCCCACCCCCGGCTTCTCACCCCACCGAATACGTCTCTTTTGAGATTCTCTCCTCCAGCCCCGCTAGCCTCTCCAGTGTGCCTGGCTAGTCGGGAACAGGGAGTCCCCAAGGCCATGAGATAGGTAGCCCTGGGTTTCCCAGCCTTGCCCCCATTCTGGGGGACCCCTTTATTCTAGGCTCAGGCTTTGGCTCGACAATGAGTGGCCCAGAGGAGAAGCCAGGGCACGGGGCTGCGGTCCTGTCCCAGTCCCGACTGGCTGGCTGCTTTGGGGTACCAGCTTCATCCTCTGACATGGGAAAGCCACCTCTTGGCCAGTGATCTGCTGCCAAGACATGCTTCGGTCCCATCCCAGTGGCCGGGGCCTCGGGGGCCATCAAGAACAAGCTGTGTGGTGGGCATGGGCAGAGGGCGGGCACATGGGCCCCAGGTGACCCTGTCCGCCTGCATGCAGCCTGGAGCAGCACATGATTGTCCACACGGAGGAGCGGGAGTACAAGTGCGACCAGTGTCCCAAGGCCTTCAACTGGAAATCCAACCTCATCCGCCACCAGATGTCCCATGACAGCGGCAAGCGCTTCGAATGTGAAAACTGTGTCAAGGTACCAAGCGTGGGTGTGCGCCTCCCCCTGGGCCACGGGGGCCAGCCACGGACGCAGAGACATGTAGTCTCCAGGGTCATGTCACATAGCTCCTCAGGAACAGGGCCAAGGCCAGCACCACCTCCTAGCAGCCCTGTCCTCTCGCCAGACGGACAGGAGAGGCTGGGAGCAGGGGTGATGATGCAGCTGTCACGCCCTTGCCTCCTCGGCTATGGGCCCTCTGCAGGTGTCTGCAGCCTCACAGACGGTTTCCAAAGGCGTTATCTCTGGGGAAACTGAGGCCGGGGAGGTTGGCAGGGGTCATGGCTGCAGCGGACACCCGTCCCTGCCAGCTAGAGGCAGCGAGGGAGGAAAGCAGGGCCCAGCAGCCTCCAAGGACCCTCCAGGGTCCAGCCAGGGTGCGTCCCGGCAGGGCCCGAGCCAGCAGCATCTGTCCCCCAGGTGTTCACCGACCCCAGCAACCTGCAGCGGCACATCCGCTCGCAGCATGTTGGCGCCCGGGCCCACGCCTGCCCTGACTGCGGCAAGACCTTTGCCACGTCCTCCGGCCTCAAGCAACACAAGCACATCCACAGCACGGTCAAGCCTTTCATCTGTGAGTTGCCTCTGCCCCTCTGTGCCTGCCTGCGCCCAACGTGCCTGCCCAGCCAGTCCCTTGCCCCTGCGTGGTGATGTACAAGCCGGGTGACTTCTCCCAGGTCCCACCGCGTTCTGAGGATCCTGGTGGTTCAGAAATCCCTCACGGCTGCCCTGCCATCTCCGTCACGCGGCCCTGCGGCCCTCCAGCCCCCTGGGAGCCACCGGCACCTCTTTGCTCCCGGGTTCCCTCAGAGCTGGTGGTCGTGTCCCTCTCTCGCTCTGCCCTCGTCCACCGTACCCCCTTCCATGCCTCTTCCTTCTGCATCAGCCTACAGGGGCTGGACGTGGGCAGTGGGCACTGGCAAGAGCTATCCTAGGGATCCAGGGTCTGGTGGAATCAACCGGTGCCCCAGTGGCCCTACCTGTCCTGTGTCCACAGCCCTGAGCTGAGCTCCAGGGTCAGCCATGTGTGATGACCCCAGCTGGTGCTCACTGGATACGAGGCCCCTCAGGGTCACCTTGGGGACAGTGGTACACACACCCACACTCACATGCATGTGCCACGCCGGTCGCCCTGTTGTCAGCCTGCCAAGGGTTCTTTTGTTCAGTTCAGAATAGAAATCTGAAAAGGCAAAACATGTTGGTGTCCCCAGCTCCCAGCCCCGGGTAATGTCGGCTCGCGGTGTTACCAGCTCAGCCTTGGTCTCTTGCCCAATTTAAGATAGAAATCATCCAAAGAAGGCCTAGGCACGAAGCGGGCAGAGGTGTTCTACCACCCCCGGGAAGGCTGGATGCCTGTCGAGGTCAGGCCCTGTGTGCCGCAGGGCTGTGGGCAGCTAGAGGGAGGAGCCAACGGGTCCTGAACACGGTCACTGGGGGAAATAATTTTTGCAAGCAGTTTGTAATCAGTGGAAAACCTTGGAGGGGAATCAGGGCCTCGTTGCTCTGAATCCAGGACACATGCTCATGCCGTGCTGAGCCACACAGACAGACAGACAGACACACACACACGTGCATCTTACTGAGTCCTCACACAGGTGTGTTATGCTGAGCCACACACACCCATGCACGCTGGGTCCTCACACACCGGCCTTGAGCCCAGGCAGGGTACCAGCACCTCCCTTATTTACCGCATGGTGACCTTATAAAATCCTACAGATCAGGGCTCACTCTCCAGCTGGTAGCAGAGGAAGCTGAAGCTGCCGGACATTGAGTGGCCGGGCACTTGGGCCAGCTGCAGGGCCTAGATTCCAGCTCCAGGGACCTGGCTCCTATGCCCAGGCCAGACAGCCCTGCCTCTCAGGATATTGGGGGGTTCTGGAAGCTGTGGCTGTAAGGCCAGGGTGTTTGTGCCGTTCACGTGCCCCCCGACCCCCCCAAGAGGCAGTGCTGACAGGCTGGTCACACTTTTTCCAGGCAGCCAAGGCAGTGACCCCTTCTGTGTGCTGTCCTAGACCAGCCTCCCAGGAGTCCAGCTAGGACAAGTGAGATCCAGCCTCACCCGGGTGCTCACACCCCCCAGGAACCATGCGCCGGCTTCCCAGCTGCAAATGCGGCTCTTCGACCGCTGCAGAAGAGGCCATGTGAGCTGCAACATGTCCTATCCCGTCACACGGGGAGCCCGGCAAGCCAAGCAAGGCAGGGGGAGAGTCCAGGAGCCAATGACTGTGGCTGGCAGCGGGCCACTGCTCTACCTGGGCATGCATCCTGGTGACCCTCCTGGGGATGCTGTGCGTGTCCAGGCTTTAAATAGTCATTGGAATTCAAAGCAGGCTGAGTCACAGAAAGCGGTGTGTGGCTTAAGCGCTGCTGCCTTTCTGGGCATGCAAACAAGGTTTACAAAGTCCTTATGGACTGCATTAATAGCTCAGTTCCAGGAGCTTCAGAACCGGAAAGGCTGAGCCTGTTGTCCCTACCGTAGCGAGCGAGCTCCCTGCAGCGTGGGCCTGGGGCAGGACCCCAGCTGACCTGCCGAGCCTCTGTGGCCTTTCCTCCCACCGGTGCTTCCGGCTCCCCTTGAGACTGGGCTCCTGGTCAGAGGGACTGAGCGCAAAAGAAAACCCCAAGACACAGCCCAGTGGAGTCCGTGAACGTGCCCTCCAGCGTGGACGGCTCGAGGGTCAGGGAATAGGTGTGAGGCGTGACTATGGCCATGTGCATCCTGTGGCCTTGGACACCACGAGAGGCCGTGGGTAGCTGTGGAGGGAAACTGTACACACAGGGAGCCCGGGAGGGACCCTGCCCTGCTCGGTGTGGCCAGTGGCACGGAGGGGTGCTCACAGCGGTCAGGGCCCCGGAGTGGGGCTGGCTACCTGTCACCTCCAGGTCCACCACTGGGTGACACCTGCTCATGTGATGGTAGCACAGCCAATGCCTAGAAGCCTTCAGGCCCCACCTCGCAGACCACCGTGCCTGAGGCGATGTTCCTGTCCCTGCCCCAGGAAGCCACAGTGTGTCCTGGGAGGCGGGCAAGGGGCATGTGCGTGTGTATGTATGTGCTCACATGCATAAGGAGGAGAAGGAGAGAGAAGGGATTGAGGGAGAGAGGTGTGAGTGACAGAGAGAGGGAGGAAGTGTGAGTGTGTGTGCGTGTGTGTGCACGTGTGTGTGCACGTGTGTGTGCACGTGTGCATGTGTGCACACGTTGTGTGTGCGTGTGTGCACATGTGTGCTTGTGTGTGCGTGCGTGTGCGTGCGTGTGTTTGCTGTGCACTAGGGACGGATCCCAGGACCTTCACACTGAGCTACATCCCCAGCTCATTTTTGTTTTTGATTTTGAAACAAGTCACTAAGTTGCCCAGGCTGGCTGTCCCTGTGCAGCCACCTCCCCCGCCGGGTCTGAACCACTGTGACCATCCCAGCATCCTGGGCATCAGTGTCCCTGGCCTCTCTGCAGCCCCACCCAGGACAGGCACCCTAGGGTGGGCAATGCATGGGAGCCGAGTGTCCCTGCGGCCAGGCATGTTGCTGGCCCAGCCGGCCCTCTTCCGTGGCCCGAGGGGGCAGCAGCGGTGACCGGGCACTCCCGGAACTCCTGAGGGCCAGGGTACTTCAGGTGCCAAGGGGTCACTCATTTGCCAGGCTGGCTCAGGACCTGCCTTGCTCCTCACGACTGGGGCAGGAGGATTACAGACCACTTGGGATCTGGGCCCACCCCCCAGCAGTCTCCAAAACGGACATGTTTGGCTCACTGAGGCAGAGGTCACCTCCCGTCAGCCAGAAAACACCCCTCATGCCAGCCAGCCAGGAAGGCAGCCCAGTTGACATCTAGAGATTGAAATGAAAGGATGTGAATCTCAGAGCCAATCTCCAATGGGTGCGACCAACACCCAGGACTGGGCAGCTTGCTGACGTCAGCGTCTCTATGGGGCCACCTTGAGGGAGGGACTGGTCCTACAAAGAGGACAAACACCGTGTGCACCTGGGTGTGCACGCGCACATGCACATGGGCCTCCCCTTCTTGTCAAAAAAAGAAAAAAAGAAAGAGATAGACTAAGCGTTTTACAGTGTGTATGGTCACCTGCCTCCAGGAAAAAGCCGTCCAGGGTTCCCAAGCCCCTGGGTCTGAGCTGGGCGCTAACTGGCACTGCTGAGAATGTACAGATGTGTGTGTGCATGCTTGAGCGCGCGCGAGCGTGTGTGTGTGTGTGTGTGTGTGTGTGTACGCGAGCGAGTACACACACACGTGTGGTACCAGGGGCCAAATCTAAGGCCTTCACATCTCCAACCCATTTTTTATTCTTTTATTAATATGCATTTGCGATGCATAATAACAATAGTCAGCTTGGGAAGTTGATGTGTTTACACATCACGCCTGTGCCGTGTGTACGTGCCTCCCCTGCGCACGCGTCTCTCCCGACATCCCCGTTTTCTCCCCACAGTCTCCTCACTTTCTTTCCTCTCTCTTTAGCTTCCTTCCTTTGCTTTCATTCCGTTCTGTTTTATTATTTTGGTGTTCTCACATTAGACGCCACAGGACGGGTAGCCTCTGTCTGCTTCCTTTCACTAAGCGTGAGGGTCTCCGGGGCACCACCCGCTTTCCTTTGTAGCAGAGCAGTGCTCCAGTGTGTAAACACACATCTCCTTTATCCACTAGTCTGCTGATGGACATACTGGCTGCCTCCACGATTGTAAACACGGGTGTGCACGTCTCACTCTCATATGATGATTTTGCCCTTTCGGGAAGATTCCCAGGGAAGGTTTAATGAGTCAAATGAAATGTCTGTTTTCAGGTTTTTGAGGCGTCTCCACACTGCTTTCCGTAATGGTTGTACCAGTGTACAGTCCCACCCAACAATGTAGGAGGGTCCCTTCCTCTCCACAACCTTGCCAACACGCGTTGTGTTTTGAGTTCTTGACGCTAGCCCTTCTCACCAGAGTCGAATGGAGCCTCCGTGTTGTTCTGATGTGCGTTTCTCTGTTGGCTAAAGACGCTGAACGTTTTTGGGGGTGTTTATTGGCCTTTCAGACTCCGGAGAGCTGCCTATTCATTTCAGGTGCCCTTTTTTATTTGGGTCTTTTATTTCGGAAGGTCTAATTTTTTCCATTCTTCATATTTTCTAGATAACAGACCTCTGCGGAGTAGCTGGCAAATTTTTTTCTCATTCCTCGGTTCTCCCTTCACTCCCTGGGTTGTTCCCTTTGCCGTGCAGAAGCTTTTTGATTTGGTATCACCCCATCTGTTGATGCTTGGTGTTACTCACATGCTGCGGGCGTTTTATTGAGCAGGTCCTCTCCTTGCCTGTGTTTGCGAGGGTTTCGCCAACGGGTTCAGTGTTTCCATTTTGGTATCTAGGTTTTGATCCATTTCGATCTGGTTTCGGAGCGCTGTGAAAGGTGTGGGTCTTGTTCCCCTCTTCTGCATGGGGCCAGCCAGCTTTCCCAGCAGCGCTCGTTAAAGAGGCTCTCTTTACTCCAGCTATGTTTCTGGCCCCTTCGTCGAAGGCAGATGGCCAAAGGTAGCGGGGCCCTCTGGACCGTCACTTCCGTTCCACTGATCCACCTGTCTGGTTTGTGCCACTGTCACATGATTTTTTTGGTCTGTTACTTTGATATACCCTGATGCCTGGTATCACGGTGCCTCCCGCTTTTGTCTTGTTGCTTGGGATGGTTGGGGCTACTCTGAGTCTCTTCCGGTTCCCCGTAAGTTTTCAGATAATCTTTTCTAGTTCTGTGAAAAATACTGTCGTTATCCTGATCAGGATAGCATTGAATCTGTGTATCGGTTTTGGTAGCGTGGCCATTTTGACGGTGTTGGTTCTGCCTATCCAGGAACACAGAACGTCTTGCCGCTCTCCGACGCTGTCTTTGGTTTCTTTCTTCAGGGTACGTAGTCTTCGTTGTAGAGGTCCTTTGCTTCCTTAATTAGGTTGATTCCTAGACATTTAATTTTCTTTGAGGATGCTCTGAGCGGAATTGCTCTTCGGATCTCTTCCTGCTTCCCTTGTGGCTCGAGAGGAATGCTACTGAGTCTTTTGGTGGCGTTTTAAAGCACCGTGTGGTCTGCAAGAAGGATCGTTCCTCCCCTTCCTTTCCCATGCATAGGGATATCCAGCCCACTTTTTAGTTTCGATTTTGATCCTTTAGACCAACTCACTAAGTTGCCCAGGCTGGGCTCAAATTTGCCACCTTTCTGCCTCAGCCTCCCAGAATGCTGAGAGGGCTGGCCTGCGCCACCAGGCCTGGCTTACATGTGCCCTTTCATATGTGCACACACGCACAGACACGTGTGTCGTGTGTTTAGGTGACGTGCGTGTGCACGCCTGTGTCACGCCCACACAGCCTGCTCCCTCCAGGTGGATGGCTCCTCCGTGACTTCACACACGTGTGTCTCTTTCCCACCGCTCTCTCAGGTGAGGTCTGCCACAAGTCCTACACGCAGTTCTCCAACCTGTGCCGGCACAAGCGCATGCACGCGGACTGCCGGACGCAGATCAAGTGCAAGGACTGCGGGCAGATGTTCAGCACTACCTCGTCCCTCAACAAGCACCGGCGCTTCTGCGAGGGCAAGAGCCATTATGCGCCGGGCGGCCTCTTTGCGCCGGGCCTGCCCCTGACCCCCAGCTCCATGATGGACAAGGCCAAGCCCTCTCCCAGCCTCAACCACACCGGCCTGGGCTTCGGCGAGTACTTCCCGTCCCGGCCGCACCCCGGCAGCCTGCCCTTCTCCACGGCGCCCCCGGCCTTCCCGGCGCTCGCTCCCGGCTTCCCGGCCATCTTCCCGCCGTCCCTGTACCCCAGGCCGCCTCTGCTACCTCCCACACCGCTGCTCAAGAGCCCCCTGAGCCACACGCAGGACGCCAAGCTCCCGAGCCCCCTGGGCAACCCAGCCCTGCCGCTGGTGTCCGCAGTCAGCAACAGTAGCCAGGGGGCCACGGCTGCCTCGGGGCCCGAGGACAAGTTTGACAGCCGCCTGGACGACGCGTACCCGGAGAAGGTCAAGGCCAGGAGCCCCGACATGTCCGATGGTAGCGACTTTGAGGACCTCAACACCACGACAGGGACCGACCTGGACACGACCACGGGGACGGGCTCGGACCTGGAGAGCGACGCCGACAGCGACCGCGACAAGCTCAAAGACAAGGGCCAGCCGGTGGAGGGGAAGGGGACTCTGGGGGCCAGCGCGGTGCCGCCAGGCGCCGCCAACAGCCTGGCCGAGGGGCCGGTGTTCTACTCCCAGCACGCCTGCCCGCCGCCCGAGGAGCACCTGCTGAGCGCCGCGGGCGCCGCCGGCGACTCCATCAAGGCCATCGCGTCCATCGCAGAGAAGTACTTCGGCCCGGGCTTCATGGGCATGCAGGAGAAGAATCTGGGTGCGCTGCCCTGTCACTCCGTGTTCCCCTTCCAGCTGCTGCCCAACTTCCCCCACTCCCTGTACCCCTTCGCGGACCGCGCCCTCACCCACAACCTGCTGCTCAAGGCTGAGCCCAGGTCGCCCCGGGACGTCCTGAAGACGGGTGGCCCCAGCGCAGAGTACCCCTTCGACCTCACCACCAAGCCCAAAGAGGCCAAGTCCGTGCTGCCCGTGCCCAAGGCGCCCACGGCCCCCGCGGCGGGCGAGGAGCAGCCGCTGGACCTGAGCATCGGCAGCCGGGCCCGTGCCAGCCAGAATGGCGGGGGCCGGGAGCCCCGGAAGAACCACATCTACGGCGAGCGGAAGCCCGGGCCTGGGGAGGTGCTGCCCAAGGTGTGCCCGGCTCAGCTGCCGCAGCCGCCATCCCTGCACTACGCCAAGCCCTCGCCCTTCTTCATGGATCCCATCTACAGGTACCCGCACGCCCAGCCAGGGCCCCACACCCCAGGGCGCGCTGCCGCTCTCAGCCGGTCCGAGCTGGTGTCTGTTCTTGGATCCACGAGCCTTGTTAGGGACATCAGCCCGGCCGCTTGCTGGGGGGGATCCTGGGGTGGGAGGTGGGCAGGCGAGAAAGCCCCTGGCTTTGCACAGCTGGGACAGCCTCACCCCACCCAGAGCCCCTCCCGCAGCTTGTCCTATCTGGGCCAAGTCTCCCTCCACAAAGGTCAGGGGTCCTGCCCTGCCTTGGAGTCACGGGTATGCGCGCGCATGTGTGGTACAGAGGGTCAAGCCAGGGCCTTCACACTGAACTATGGCACATCCCCAGCCCTTTTGATATTAGCTTTTATGTAGACGCCCTCGCTAAGTCCCTAAGTTGCCCAGGCTGGTCCTGAACTTGCAATCCTCCTGCCTTAGCCACCCAGAATGCCAGGATTACAGGCCTGCGCCTCCACACCTGGCTCCCAAGTACTTCCTCCACATCCCACGAGCTCCTCTCCCCGGAAACTGGCCTGCAGCCCGCTCCCTTCAGGTGCCACATCAGGGACCATCTGGCCCCCAGAGAGGAGGAGGAGGGACGGGGGAGTCTGGGGTTACAGCTCTCGAGCCTATCCTCCAGGGGAGCACAGATCAAGGGTGCCGGTGTGTGGGCAGGCGCGTAGGTGAGTGGCACGTGCCGGGGCGCTGCCGCAGGGGCCCTGCCTTGCATGCACGGAGGCCTAGGCAGTGACCTCGAGCAGAGGGGTGCGCACCTCACGTCAGCCTGTCCCTCCCTGAGCCAGGGCACGTGTGCACACACATGTGCACACATTGCTGGAGTGCAGGGGGCACTGTGCCATGAGAAAGGAAGTGAGATGGGACCAGTCTCCTCCCAGGCCACAGGACAGTGGGCCGGGCAGGGCGGGAGGCACCCGCGGCCCCGGGACACATGGTGGCCCGGGGGTCAGAGCAGGTACGCACAGGCTGGCTGCCTGCCCCACCTCGCCGGGCCCCGCGCTCCACCCCGCGGCCCTTGACCTCCCAGATGACCCCCCGCTTCCCTGTGGGTCTCTTCTGGAAGCCACAGGTGGGCGGAAGAGTGGCACTGTGGGAGCAGCCTGCCTTCACCACACACCCGTGTTCTCTCCCGCGCCCACGCTTGCATGAGCTCCACACTCAATAGACCCTCACTCCACGTGTACTCACCCCAGTTCACACGCGCACATTCACACACACATGCAACCACATGCTTAAATGCTCTCCCACACGTATAGACTCCCTCACATGCCCACTCTGAGACGCCCACACTCCCTCACACACAGACTCACACACACCCCCCATGCACACACACACTTACACATACACACGGTATTTCTCACACACACACAGACCCCCTTGCCCACTTACACCTCTCCCGCACTCACACACATGTGTACAGACTCCTCAGTCAATGCACCCGTCCGGCACCCGCCCCCCAGCTCCCAGCGGTGCTGCTCCGAGCAGGGCTGTGCCTGAGCTCATATCCCTTTGCAGGGGTCAGCCTGGGAGGCGGCCCCTTGGGGACCCCTGCAGCACACAGAGGACCAGGGCAGGGGGTGGGGCGGGGAGCCCTCACTTGCCCCACACCTGCCCTTTTCCTCCGTGGGGCCTCCTGTTTCAGACGGTCTCACTGGAAGGTGGAGACCACTCAGAGAGGCCCCTTGGCGAGGCTGCCATGGGAACTGGCTGGTGGGCTCTGTGCAGCCGCACTCTCTGCCCGGAGCCCACGGTCTTGTTCTCGCCCCACGCTGGGCTAGGACTACTCGCCTCCCCTTGACTCTAGGCCCTGCCTCCTGCCAGGTCTCCCTCGCCACTAGTGTCGTCAGTACAGATGGGCAGAGCGCTCCCTACCACAGGCTAGGAGAGATGGGGAAGTCGGAGTGGCCACTGAGCCTTCACCCTGACCACACTGGACACGCCCAGGACCCTGCCTGGCAGCCCCCACCCCGCAGGACTGGCTGCTGGGCCTCAGAGGGGACCCGGGGCTCCGTCCCTGAGAGCTCAGCTCGTGCCGGGCACAGAGCAGGCAGCTGAGCTGTGGGGGAGAACCGCGGGTGATGGGGAGCCAGCGCGGGCTGCTCTAGCCACCATGTCCAGGACAGGCGGGGCTGCGGGCCCAGTCAGGTGAGCAGGTGGGCCCACCCCACCTGCCTTCCCCACAGTCCCCAGGGCAGTCAGGGAGGCCCAGCACGGACCTGCATTCCCAGGGCAGGTGGTGCTCGTGGGGTACGTAACCCTCTGTGTTGCTGTCCAGCAGGGTAGAAAAGCGGAAGGTGACGGACCCCGTGGGCATCCTGAAGGAGAAGTACTTGCGGCCATCCCCACTGCTCTTCCACCCCCAGGTAAAACCCGCAGTGGGTGGCTGGGCACGGTGCGTAGGGTGCCCCCAGGGCCGGCACAGACCAAGTCCCCTGGGACACGTGACACGCCCTGGTGATATCTCGGTCTAGGTCTCAGCCCCCTTATCGCTCAGAGACAAGGGGTCCTTTCCCTGCAGAACCCACAGGAAAAAGGGTGACCCTCCCAGGGCTCTCCCCAAGCCCATGCAAGCCCCGCATCCGAGTGCGCCCACCAACCCTGGCTCAGGGCACCAAGGGGGGCAAAGTCAGTGGTGGGTGGCAGGGCTGGATGGAACCCCAAGTTTTGAACCAAGCAACGGCCATGGTGGGAGTTGGTCTTCCTGGGTGGGCAACACCAGGGATACTGATTGGAAAGACAAAGAAGGACCCACATCTGGAAAGACGGGGCGCCGGGCATGCGAGGCCATCCTCCAGGAGCTCAGCAGGACCCCAAAGTCTCGGAGCACAGACCCCACAGCCTGCCCCAGCCATGCCACCTTGGTGTGGGGTTGGGGGAGGTGCGCAGCGCAGGTGCCATCTCAGACACCCATACCTGTGCCCACCTGTCTTCATGTTGTGGGGCCTGCCCCCCCAAAAGCCACAGGCTGCTGTCCCTGGCCCCGCTCCACCCAGAGGGTCCAGGGGGCCACTCCGGGGCTTGCCCTCACGGCCTGCTCGGGGGCATTGTTCTCCCGAGCAGCGAGCACCGTTTCCCACTGGGGACAAACCTGGTTTGTGGAACCTGTGCCCCGGTCGAGTTCACAGCTAAACTTAGTACCCCCATTGTCTCCCCAGCCGCGGAGCTGGGTTAATAACTTCCCCCCATTTTCCTCGGCCGGGCTGCAGGGAGCCACCGGGCCAGCCAGCCGCATCCTGTGTTTGTGTTTGTGCGGGGCATATCAGGCCGGCAGGAGCAGTCGGGCCCACCCAGGCCTGAGGAAGAGAGCCCCAGCAGGGGGCCGGCTGCCCATTGTCCCTGCCGACTGCCACCCATGGCTTGCCAGGAGGAAGGAGCAGCCAAGAGATGACTAATAGGTCACCGAATTAAATGGTTGGCGCTGGGCTGTCCGTTGGGCAGAAAGTTCCTGATGAGTTCTGGTCTCAGCAAGGCCAAGGGGTCGCCATCGTATGACAGGCCAGGCCATGCGGGTGTGTGGCCCTCGAGGTAAAAGTCAATGAGGCTCCGCCCATGTGCCTCACGTCATCCCCAGCTCTAAGGGCTCTGGAGAGCCTCTGGGTTGAAGAGTTCCGAGGGGTCCCAGACTACAGCTGAGACCCACAGGCAGTGGTGTCTGGGTGGGTCCTTGATGCCACCTGGGGGCACCACTGCGGAGAGACAAGAGAAGAACTGGATGGTAGCTGAGTGCACGAGGCAGCTTCCATGTGCCCACCAACAGGGACAGGCCAGGAACATCAGGTGACATCGGAAGGTGCCTGCTCCCACTGACGGGGCGTGGCTCATATCCTGCACCTTGGGCAGGACCGAGGCCAGAGGCGGGCCTGGGCCCTGGGGGACGGACCCACTCCCAGCTGCTCCTGGGTGTCTTAGTTACAACCAGTTGGGTGCCCAATTACCAAACTATCTTTGCTGTTGGAGGGTGCAGCTCTGCAACAGCAGGTACAGGGTCTTCTGCCCCCTGACAACGGAGCCCAGAGTAAGTGCCCGGTGAACAGGGGCTACAAAGATGGGCGCCAGGCGTTTGGCTGAGGGCTGGGTTGGTCCCCAGCCGTGTGCTGAGATGGCTCATCTGCCCCGGGCAGCCTGGCCCAGAGTCCGCTGAGCATGAGCAGGTTCCCTGGCGGGGGCTGGCGCTCAGCATCGCCGGTGGGCAGCCTCCCCCACCTCGCCTCCACACCCCCCACGCTCCTTGCCATGCACTGGCCGCCAGGGTCCTGGTGGTCACAGCACTCTGAGAACCGTGACCCCTCCCGCCATCTCCATGGGCAGCACCCACCTTCCCACCTCGCCTACCCACTAGGGTCTCCAGGCAGAACCAGGTCCCAGTGGGACCTTCCAGGAGCAGGGACCCCGGTCGCCCGGTCATTTGTCCCCGAGTTCCTGAATCAAACCCAAGGGCTCCAAGTCAATGGCCACCCCCTCCCCCTGCTCCTGTGTGCCCCTGGCTCAACCGTCATCCCCTGCAGAGCTGCAGAAGGCGTCCCTGAGGCCTGGCTGTCTCTCTCACCACTCCTCTCTCCTGTCCCGCCGCAGGGGCCTCAGAGGTGGCAGTCCAGTAGGGGTCCTTGGTCTGGAGTGTCTCCCAGGTGGAAATGGCCACTCCCACCCCTCCCTCCGCCTCCAGTGAGCACCTGGCACCACCGGGGAGCACAGAGAGATCCTTTGCCCATGTTGGCTCATCCTGTATTGTTTTGAATGTGATTTTTACGGGCTCTAAGCTTAGAGGGCTGCTGAATTAGTACTTTACCTGCAATTGTGGCGTAGTGCCGCTGGGTGGCAGTGGTTCCCCAGAACCAGGATCCGTGCTTTAAGATTCAGGTAGCGGACTTAACAACAAAAAAGATATCTAATTTTATGTGTAACCTGAACTGTCCAACCTGAAATACTGGCCAGGGGACAGCCAGCTGGGCATTGTCAGGCGGGGCCAGAATAAGGGGTTGGGTAGCCCACACAGGGGGGTCCCTATGACTTGCTCTCTCTCGGAACGGGGCTGGTTGTTAAAGGCCAGCGCGGCTCCTTAGGGCTAGACGGAGGCAGAAGCCGGGGCTCAAGGAAGGGCAAAGGCACGCTCGGCTGCAGGAAGGCAGAAGACTCTGGAGACCCCCGGTTGCAGTGACCCCAGAAAACCTGCTGATGTCCTTAGCCCTAGTGGACCCCCGATGAGAGGGTCCAGGCTCTTAAGACAGGTGACAGCTAAGCTCACAGAGTCCCTGACCTCAGCCCCAAGTACAGGCGCACACTGACAATTCCAGAACTCTGGGAGGCTGACATTCAAGAATGAAGACGTTCCAGCCCAGCCTGGCAATTTAATGAGGCTGTCTCAAAATTTAATAATAAAAAGTAGGCTGGAGGAACAGCTCAGCAGTTAAGGCACTTTTCTAGCAAGGTCAAGGCCCTGAGTTCGATTCCCCAGCACCTCATGAGCTAGTATGGTGGCACCTGCCTGTAATCTCAGCACCCAGAAGGCTGAGGCGGGAGGATTGCCATATGTTCAAGGCCAGACTGAGCTACATAGAGAAGTCATGACCAGCCTGGACTACTGAGCAAGACCCTCTATCAAAATAATAATAATAATAGTAATAATCAATTGGATTGAGGATATTGCTCAGTACAAAGACCCCGAGGGCCAGGGAGGTCCCCTCCGTTCTGACATGCTGCCTCTCCCGTGCCCGCAGATGTCCGCCATCGAAACCATGACAGAGAAGCTGGAGAGCTTCGCGGCCGTGAGAGCTGACTCGGGCAGCTCCCTGCAGCCCCTGCCCCACCACCCGTTTGGCTTCCGGTCCCCGCCCCCGACGCTCTCGGACCCCATCCTCAGGAAGGGCAAGGAGCGATACACGTGCAGGTACACCCCGGGGGGCTCCCGAGTGCTGACCGGAGGTGTCCAGGGGCCCGTCCATGACTGGGAGCCTGTACTTCCAGAAATGCCTGTGGCCGTGGCCACAGCCGCAGGGAGACACAACGTCCATCACTGCTCCACCACCCCCTGCCAGTAAGGGACCCCGGGTGGGCCTCCTCGACACCCTCCAAGCTGGGATTTCATAGGCTCAAAATGTGACCCGAATGCAGGGCCCAGCTGAATCCAGAGGCCAGATGAGCTAATCAGTCTAACCACAGTGCTTAGAGGACCAAAAGCCCAGCTCTGCACACGTACGCACATACGTACACACAGCTGGTTCCGGCCTATCCGAGCTGGGCTGAGCCGGCTCGGCCCACAGCGGGCCGAGGGGTGAGGCGCCACGGAGGAAGGGCAGGGAGTGGGTCCCTCTTCTCCCATAGCCGGCTCCAGGGGCATCTGAGGCTGGGCCGGATGCCCAGGTGTCGGGGCTGGGGTGCTGGGCACGCATGCAGGGATTGTCTCTGGATCTCGTACGCAAGTGTCCCAATGCCCGCTCCCCGCTCCCCGCCAGGTACTGTGGCAAGATCTTCCCCAGGTCGGCAAACCTCACGAGGCACCTGAGGACGCACACTGGGGAGCAGCCGTACAGGTAGGAGCCGCCCGGGGCAGGCAAGGGGTGGGCTCCGGTGGGCACTGTGGTTCCAGGCCGTGACTCGGTGTCCCATTAGCCCTCCTTCTTTGATCAAACTTGCCCCCACCCACCCCAGCCGTGTTCCCCTGTAGGGTCACGGCCACAGGACGGGGGTGGGGGGAGGAGGAGCAGGGGTGAAGCTGGGCCCTGGGACGCGGGGTCTGATGGCCTCCACCCGGCCCTGCCAGGGTCCTGCTCCCTGGGGTGTTGAGAAGAGGCAGGAGGGACCTTGGATGCTTCCAGAAGGCTCCTGTGGTACTCCCAGGGAAGGGTGTGGCCCCGGTGGTGGCCCAGGGAGGAGGCAGGAGGAGCTCAAGGCCGGTGTGGGTGCCATCCCAAGTGTGGGGTGTCCTAAGGGACCCACAGGGGCTCCAGAAGCCCCACGACTACCCCTGAGGGGGGCAAGCAGCCACGAGGCACCTCAGGTCACAGCTGTGGGATGTGGGCTCATCACCGTCCCAGGGAGCCTGGCCCCACGACTCCTGTCAGCGATGAGGCTCAGAGATGCCCTGTGACTCAGGACCTGGGGCCACTTCCGCCTACCGTCCTGGCCCTTTGTCCTTGGGCAGGAGGCCTAAGGCGACCCTGACCTGCCCGGCGCCCTGCCCTGCGCTCCAAAGAAAGGGCCGCATCATCGAGCCCAGACGATTGTCACCAGAGACATGGGACACACCCGTTGCTGTGCCAGGACCAGTTTAGTAACACGTCCAGGGTGGGTCTACTGAGCCGAGGCTTTCAGAATAGTTTGGCTTGGTTTTAAGTTGACAGCACTAGATTTCTATACAGTGGCCACATAGAGCTTAGGGTCATCAGGAAGTGACTTCAGGGTGACAGGGGCCCAGGGGACTCAGCATGTGGGCCCATCCCCAGGCAGGAAGGCCACATGGACATCGCATGTGTCCCAGTCCCCCGGGCATCCCTGGGGGACACAGCCCAAGCTAGCATGGCGGAGACAGCAGCAGCTGTCACCCGCTGCGTGTCCTGTGCCCTGACTGTCTTCAGCACAAAGCCACCCGCCCACCCTCCAAAAATAGAGACTGACAACTTAACAAAGGCTAGCAACAGAAAGATTTATTTAGTCTGGTCCCCTCCCAAAACAAGCCACACCGGGCACTTGCGTGCGTGCGTGTGCGTGCGTGCGTGCGTGTGTGTGTGTGTGTAATGAGAGCTGACTTTTAGACAGTTTTGCATGGTAAGAGGCCCCGAAGGCTGCGGCTGACTTTATAGAAGAATTTAATGATCATTGATTTCTTTCACTGAGTTCTGATCTTGTAGCAGTAATTGCTTTGCGAGTTTGTGTTGTGAATCCTGACTGTCCCTGGCTTAGGCAGGCTGGCGCAGGTGGCTCAGGAGTGCCAGGCTTTCCGCAGGGGCTGCTACTGGCTCCTAGGCATGCTGTTCTGAGGTTGGAAGGGCGTGTGCCAGGCCCTAGCTGGCCAAGAGGACCACAACCCCCGTTGTGCGCCCAGATGTGAGCATGCCTCGGTGGTAGCATGTGCGTGGGGAGGCCAGGCCCCTCCAGAGCAGGAGGAAGTGGGGCTTTTCCTGGGTGTTCTCATATAATGGGATAATCGAACCAGATGACCTTTGGAAATCTCCTCCTTTGAAATGTTCGCCTCAGTTTGCCTAAAATCATTCAGCGCCCTGCACCTCCTGGAGGGAGGGCTAGCTCCCCTTTCGCAGCAGCCAGCGATCAGCCTTTATCTCCCCTCTCCTGGGCTGCGAGACGTTGGCGTGGAGGGCGGGCTGTAGGTAATGGACTCTGATTTCTGAAGGCCCCAGCTCACAGGCTGCGCGAGATTGGGCTGGAGGGGCACAAGACAGGGAGGCTGCACCCCATGCCACCCACGCTAGGCATCCCTCAGGTTTGTGGAACCCATATCACACCTACACCGGAGCTGGGTGCCTCTCAGGCTGGCCTGAGGCTCCCCCTGGGCTGGGGTCCCGCTCCAGGGACCACGCCTTCCCACCAGCACCCCTTTCCTGCCCTTCCCCTGGAAGTGGCTGCTTCCACAGCGCCCACCGCGAGTCCTTATGTGGCCTCTGTCTGGTTTATTTATGTGTTTAGGGCTGGGTTCAGTCTTTTTTTTTTTTTTCCTTTCTTTTACAATGACCAAAAGCAGCCCTTCCCCCTATCCTAGCTGGAGGTGGTCCTGGGTCTCAGGCGGTGGCAGCTGTCAGGGTCCTGGCTCCACTCTTCCTGCCTTCCCTGGGGACACAGAGGGTTCCCTCCATGCCCTCAGCAGGTGCCGAGCCAGGCCGCCTGTGTCTTCCTGTTCCAGGGACTCTCCGTGGCGCGTCACTTCACACAGTGCGACTGTAAATTTTCCTGGTCACCTATCAGCTTTTTACAAATTTCCCACGGGTACCCTGGCCTGGGCCTCTTATCCACTCATGCGCTCACCTAGCGGCACTGTGGACCCTGCCCAGGGCCTTCGCGTTCAGCTACATGCCCAGCCCATTACCAGTTCTGATTTTGAGACAGGGACCTGCTGGGTTGCCCAGGCTGGACTCCAGCTGGTGACCCTCCTGTCTCAGCCTGCCCGAGCGCTGGCGTGACAGGCCTGCAGCCCCAGGCTTGGCTGAGCCATTTACTTTGATTAGAACCAGGAGAGGTAACCAAATGGACTCCGAAACCAAACAGGACCCAGGGTCCTCCCTGCCCGCCACACCCGTACCTACACCACACCCCTGCTCCAGTCCCACTGGGACCCCAGGGCTCAGGGTCTCTGCCGGAGCCGCAAGGTGGGATTCACCAAAGTTCTAAAGGAGCCAGGATCGCATGGCTACGAGCCAGCATGCGCGTGGACAGGCAGGCAGGCAGCACCAGGGCCCTGCGGCGGGAAGCCTCTCGTTGGCCAGCACGAGCAGTCAGACCAGAGCCGGCGTGACTGAGCCTGGCCTTTCCTACAGACATAAAATCAGGCACAGGGGCCAGGTGCCGTGCCACAGGTCTGTAATCCCAGCACTCTGGGAGGCTGAGACAGGAGAATCAACCAGCCCAGACATCTTAGCAATGCAGTGAGGCTCTAAGGGCGCATGGCAAAGGCCCTGGGTTCAGATCCACCGAGGAGGCTGCAGCCTGGCTGCGTCAGAGCCTGTGTGTAGAAGAGTGAGTGGGGTGGTAAGTGTGTACTACTAAACCACCCCCCCAACACACACACACACACACTCTTGGACTCTTACTGCTCAGGACGAGTGGAACCTGAGAGCGCTGCCTCCCAGGGTGGGTTTCTCGGACGCTGCGTGCACATGTGTGTGATGAGAACTGTAGAGTCAGGGTCCCATCTGCCAGTGTGAGCCCAGTCACTGGGTCCCTGTGGGCCCCGCGCAGAGTGCAGCCGCTTCGCACGTGCACTGGCAGGGCACAGGGCTTCCCTCTCATCGCCCCCTTCTCAGCTCTCTTCCTGGCTTTCCCTGGTGCCCACCGCGGGCACAGCTCGGGCCACTGCCACCTGGGAAGGGTAGCCCTTCATCGCCACCTCGGGGCCACGCCTGGAATGCCGTCCTCAAGGCCGGGGTCTCGGGAGGCTGCTCCCTGGGGGCGGTGTGCTGGCAGGACACCGCTGGAGGCTCTCGGGGGGTCTTTCTGTGGTTTTTCGAGTACTGGGTACATGTAGGCTGAAGGGGCACAATGATGCACCAGGCACAGGGCGCGGGCAGCGCCCACTAGGGGTCCCCAGGGCCAGCACCCTCGGGAAACGCTTGCTACGCTGAGGTCCCAGAGGTCTGAGGGCTGCCCGAGGGCAGAGCCATGCCAGGGAACCAGGGCCAGCCTTGGGGCTGCAGGAAGGTGGCAGAAGAGAGCTGCCCCCCCCCCCCCCCCCCCCCCCCCCCCGCTCCAGCCAGAAAAGCCCGCCTGCAGGTCCGGGGTCTTTCTGTGGAGCAATGCTGCCCTCTGCAGGCTGCTGGGAGCAGGTCACCTTCAACTGGAGTCCTGTGGGGCCTGGACAAGGAGGGAGGACAAGTTTGGGGGGCCCGGCCGCACACTCCTGGGGCCCCAGGGATCCTGCACCACCCTTGAGGACCCTCGCCCGGCCCGGGGCCCCTTCGGTCAGGCTCTGCTTCTGCAGGACAGACCTAGCTGTCCAGCCAGGTGGCCCCGCAGCCTGAGAGCTCGTGGGAGCTGCGGAGGAGGCGTCGCCGGCCCCCTCCCACTGCCTGCACCTGTCTTCCAGGTGCAAGTACTGCGACCGCTCCTTCAGCATCTCCTCCAACCTGCAGCGGCACGTGCGGAACATCCACAACAAGGAGAAGCCCTTCAAGTGCCACCTGTGCAACCGCTGCTTCGGCCAGCAGACCAACTTGGACCGGCACCTCAAGAAACACGAGCACGAGGGCACGCCAGGTGGGCACGGGGAGAGGCAGGAGGGGAAGGGCCCCGGGCAGCTCTAGGAAACCAGTGGACGCCCCTCAGACGCTCCCGGGCGTCCCTCAGAAGCAGGCCCCTGGGGCACCCCGCAAATGCACACTGGCGTGGCGTGGGCAGAGTCCAGAGAGAGTCCCTGACGCCGTATGTCCATCCGTGTCAGCAGTGAGCCAGCACACGGGGGTCCTCAGGAACCACCTGGGCACCAGCGCCTCCTCCCCCACCTCTGAGTCGGACAACCACGCACTTTTAGATGAGAAAGAAGATTCCTATTTCTCCGAAATCCGAAACTTCATCGCCAACAGCGAGATGAACCAGGCGTCCACGCACACGGACAAAAGGTGAGGTTGACACGTCAGCTGCAGGCCCGCACTGGGCACGGTCAGCTTGGCCCGGTGGGCAGGCGAGAAGGCCCCAGGCTCTGCCACCGAGCGAGGGGAGCAGCCATGCCTGCCTCAGCCTCCCTGCTGCCCACCAGCCCTGCAAGGAAGGAATTGGACGCCCTGTTGGTAACCCAGGAGAGAGCAGAGCTCAGAGCAGTTTCTTGCTAAATGCTTAACATGTCACACAATGGAAAATTAGGGAACCGTAGCGGAGGCCTCTGGAAGGTGCTGCGGCTGGGCTAGACCTGATGCCAGGGCAGCTGTAGTGAAAGGGAGGTGCCATAGGCCCTGAGAGGCCCCAGGGGACCCCCTAGGTCTGCTTGGAGGAGCCCCAGGCCCACAGAAGTGGGGCGCCTTGTCTAGCCCACGCCAGCCCAGAACCTGTGTCCAAATCCAGCCTTTATGCCATTGGCCACAGGGGCCTGCAGCTTCCTGGAGCAGGGACCCAGCTGTCCCCCATTCCTGAAGCAAGCAGGAAAGGGCTCTGCCCCCAGGCCCAGGTTCCTGGAGAGGGGGCACCTAGGAAGGCTTGTCAAGCATTTAGTGACAAGCGCTCAGTCCCCACTTCTGTTGCCCAGGCCTCACTCCATGTCCCTGGGAAAGTAGCCTCACCTATTGGATGCCCCGACACTCACCCAAGTCTGGGGTGCAGTCCACCCAGTGCCCTCCGCCCAGGCCCACGTCTACAGAGAGCCGAGTCCCCCATCAAGGGCCACCCACTGTCAAGCAGCTCTGTGTCCAAAGTGTAGCACCTGTCCTTCCCTGAGCCTGTGCCAGGCCTGCAGGCTTGCCTTCACGGATATGGCTCAGGCCTGCAATGCCAGCAATCTGGAAGATGAGGTGGAGGATCACAAGTTCACAGTCAGCCCAGAAAACTAAGCAAGACCCTTTCTCAAAGTCAAAAACAACAACAACAACAAAAAAGTGGACTGGGGTTGTAGTTCGGTGGGAAGGCCTTGGTTGAATCCCTAGTCCCAAGGCAGGTGGGGGGAAGGCGACACAGTCCCCTAAAAACCGTGGTTTCCTAGATACTCTGGCAAAGCCAGACAGGAACACATAAAGACCCATCCTTCATCTATCCTGGGGTGGCCAGGACCAAGGGTTTGTGAGTTCCGGAGGTCACTGGGCACCCAGAGGACAGCAGGACCCCACACCAGCCGGTGAACACTGCTCCTGACCATGGGGAAGGGGTGGGGTCATCTCTGGAGGGAAGAGGGCGGCCAGGTCTCCCAGCGTGCACGTGCAGGCAGGGTCCCCGCCACGCCATCTTGGTCACGGTGCCTGTCCCCGCTGCTCCTTTCCCCCCGAAGCCCCGGGGTCAAGGTGCCACCACCCCCTTGACAACAGAGCAAGCGGGGCTTAGCCGAGGCACGTCTGGCTCAAAAGGCCACAAGGAGCTGACCTCAAGCCAGCCTCGTGCTGAGACGAGGTCCTCAGGGCCCAGCTGGCCTTGTCCCGAGAGCTAGGCAGCCCTCGGAGGTCCTCAGGTCACTTCCATAGGGAGCACGTGAGCAAGGTTGTGGGTATTCTGCAGGCCTGGTGGGGGCACTCTCCGCCCCTTGGCACCAGCCCTAACGTCATGATCCTCACCGGAAACCCAGCCCTTTCCTTGGCTTTGAGAACTCGAGGCTGGCCAGGTTCCCCAAAGCCCTGTGAGCCTTTGGGTATAGTGTGTCTCCACATCTCGTCTGCTAAGCCCAGAAGGGATGATATGGGGACAGGTCACAGGTGAGGTTCCCTCGATACGGAGGAGAGGTGTAGACCCAGCCTGCTCAGGCAGACAGCCCCAAGTGAGGGTTGGGGGAGGGGGTACCCGGATGATGTGCCTGCCAGCTGGGGGCGTCAGGGATTGCCAGAGACACAGGAAGCTACCGAGGGGCCGGGACAGCTGGCCTCAGCCTCCCCCCCGCCCCGACTCCGGGGGCTTGGGCTCATCCCCTCGCTGAAGCCAACAGCAGCCAGCCAGGGCCTATGCTGTCCACACAGCCGGGAGGAGGGTTCAGAAGGGACAGCAAGGAAGGGTGTGGCCCTCCCTCCCGGCAGCGGAGACCCCACACACCAGCACCCCCAGGGGCGGGATCCTATGCCGGCCACTCGACCTGCCTGTCCCACCATCCTCAGCGGGGACTGTGAGTAGGCACAGGCCCTGAAGCCACGTCCCGCCAAGGTCACCCCGCCAGGGTGGGAGGCGAGACCCGGGTGCCAGCCCGTTCTGGGTGAACGCTGCTGAGGACATGGGTATGTGCACACGGGGCACCCCCCCTCGGCCCCCAGACACGTCCCCAACCCCCCAAACCCACGAAGATGCTGTCCAGTGTGGGGGGCGAGGGGAGGGCCTTGGCAGCGTCTGTGAACGTCACGTGGAAAGCTGAGGGCGTGGGGACACTGAACCTGCCCAGAGCTGGTGCCTGGGAGGCCCCATTCAGCCCCGTGGACAGGGCCAGGCCTCTCCTTGGCTCTGCCGGTGGAGGTGGAACCTACAAAGATGGCATCTGCTCTGCGGCCGTGACGCCAGCTGCGCTGGACAAGGGGTGGGGGCCGGCTCTGGGTGTGGCTGCCCTGCACCGTGCCCCTCCCTCACACACCCGCCCGGTGGCTGCAGAATCTCAGAGCCCAGCTCGCATCCACACGCTGGTGCTCGTGGAGTGGAGGTGGACCCCAGCTGGAGTTGGGGGGTCGTTTTTTCTTTTTTTGTTTGTTGTTTGTTTTGGAGTTTCTTGGGGGGTGTTGTACCGGGGATTTTGTCCCAAGACCTATGTACTGAGCGACATCCCAGCCCTTTTATTTTATTTTATTCTATTTTATTTCGAGACAGTCTCATCAAGTCACTAAGTTGTTCAGGCAGAACACAAATGGGCAGTCCTCCTGCCTCGGCCCCCTAGAGCCCCGGGGTGCTGGGGTTACAGGCGTATGCCACCACACAGGCTGGTGGCGGTGGGGAGGGGTACGTGCTCAGATGGGCAGCCCCGGGCCCCGGCCAGCGGTGGATGCACCCCAAGGCCTGAGGGTGCCCCTCGTGCCGTTCCCAGACCCCGCACAGGACCGCTTCCCCCTAGACCCAGACGCTGTGTCACCCCTGCACAGCCACACTTGCTGTGAACCTCTGAGTGGCCCCGTGTCGCTGGCGATGGTCCCCGGGACCCGTCAGCTGTGCGCCTCCCCTTCTAGGACCCCCCACTGCTCTCTCTGCTCTCCCTTTGCAGAGTCCTCCAAGGGCTGAGGCAGGGGCCATCAGCAACAGCTCCCTGGGAAGGGCGGGGAGCCTCGTGGGCAGCCTTAGAGACCTGAGCACGACCGACCTCCTCCCCTGTGGTTCTAGGCCGGAGATCCAGGAGGTGGGTGGCCCCCCGCAGTGTCCAGGCCTGACCAGCGAGAAGGCAGAGGACGCCGAGGAGGAGGAGGAGGAAGAGGACTTGGAGGAGGAAGATGAGGACAGCCTTGCGGGGAAGTCGCAGGACGAAGCCGTGTCCCCCACGCCCGAGCCCCAGGGAGTCTACGAGGATGAGGAGGACGAGGAGCCGCCGGCCTCCCTGGCCATGGGCTTCGACCACACCCGGAGGTGGGGAGCGGCGAGTGGGGATCCGGCTGGGGCGGGAGCCTGAGCGTCTTCCTCGCAGGCCATCCAGAGATGCCCCTGCCCAGGCTCGCGGCCTGCCTGGTGGGGTTCTGGCAAAGGCGGGGCCAGGGCCTTGCCCCAACATGCCCCTGGGGCCTTGGAGAGGCTGAGCGGGGGGCAGGCGCAGCCCACTGAGCAGAGCCAGGCGTCTCCGTCCTGACACGGGCAGTGGAGTCCAACCTTCAGCCGCTGCCCGGCGTCCCAACTGCTTACTGTGCTCTCCCAGGACAGGGACGCTGCCAGCGGCCTGTGGTGCCCTGTGGGGAGCGCTCTGGAGACAGACCGTCCTCCCCAGCCCCAGGGCCCTTCATAGCTCTCAGAGCCTGAGCCTTAGGCCCCCTCCCAGCTGTCCCTCTATCTGGGGCCAGCACCCTTGCCCAGTACCCGTGACACACCCCCACTCAAACCACCCCTCCATGCCCGTGTCCGCCTTTCTCACATCCACGTGGCTTCCCGTCCAGGTGTCTGTGTGTCTGTGTGTCTGTCTCCTTGTGCATGTGGCTCGTGGGGACCATGGCGTGCATGCGGGCACAGAGCCGGCCGTGCCCTGGCCAGGCCCGCTAACCCCAGGCCCCTCTCCCGGTCCTTGGCGCAGGTGCGTTGAGGAGCAAGAAGGCGGCCTGTTAGCTTTGGAGCCGACGCCGACCTTTGGGAAGGGGCTGGATCTTCGCAGAGCAGCTGAGGAAGCATTTGAAGTTAAAGATGTGCTTGATTCCACCCTAGATTCTGAGACTTTAAAACAGACCCTGTACAGGCAGGCTAAGAACCAGGTAGGTGCCCAGCAGAGCCCGGCCCCACGCCTCCTTCCGGCCCAGGCAGCTGCCACTCCTCCTCGCCAGGGGACGGCCTGGGCGTTTCCTTCCCCCATAGCCAGGCCACACCTCCAGGCCCCCTGCCCCGGCTAGTGAGATGCCCAGAGTCCACCCACCTCCCTCCAGCCAAGGTAGAGTGGGAAGAGATTCAGAGCAGGTGGGCACAGATCAGATACAGCGCTTTCCTCTCGCGCCGCCCCGTCCCCGTGCAGATTCCAGCCGTCCCAGCTGCCTGGGGCACCCCCTGTCTGACCTGAGCCAGAAGAGCTGGCCGCCCCAAGTGGGAGCTGGCACGGGGTCAGCGAGGGCAGCAGGCTTGGCTCGAGCCCTTCTTGTCACCACGCCACTGCAGGGCAGTGGCTGCAGCCCCGGCCTCCTCTTCCTCAGCAGCCTGGGGTCCCGCTCTGCCCCCTCTCTGCTGCCTCCCACAGGGCCCGGCCCTGCCCCACGAGTCCCAGCTAAGCTGTCTACGTGTCTTGTCTTTGTCTCTTACTAACGCAGTCCTCAGTGTCCACCCGGGGGCCAGCGTGGGCTTCCCTAGCACCCTCGCCCCTAACCAGCACGCGACGCCTTGGTCCCTGGGCCCCAAGGCCTGCCACCCTGTGCCCTGATGCAGAAGGCTGTCCTGCAGCCATCTAAAGTCAGGAAACACACTGCACATTCCCGTCCTGGAAACAGCTCTGCAGTGTCACAGAGCCATGAACAGGTGCCCTGGGCTCCCTGCCCACCAGGTAGGCAGGGCCTCCTGTGGGCCTGAGGTCTCAGTAGTGCCTTGCGCCAGTCCCAAGGCCCCTCCCGGTGGGCCCCTGTTGTCCACCTGCTGATCACCAGGCAGAGAAGTGGGGTGTTGCGGACAGTTACCTGCGGCACCGCAAGGAAGCAAGGGAGCCCCGTGTGCGCAGGGGCCACTGCGTCCTGGGGCTGTTCTGGGCAGGAGGAATAGTGTCCCCAACATCCTCCCGATCCAGGTCGAGGGCAGCGTCCGGGCCTCTCTGGCGCTCTTGCTGTTTGGAGAGGCCAGGAAGCCAGGGGGTGGGATAGCTGGACGGGGCAGAGTTTGGCCCTGCCACCGGCTCAGCCCTTCCGTGTGCGTCCCTGTTCCTCCAGGCGTATGCAATGATGCTGTCCCTTTCCGAGGATGCACCCCTCCACGCCCCCTCCCAGAGCTCGCTGGGCGCTTGGTTGAACATCGCGGGAGCCACATCAGAGTCCGGAGCCTTTAACCCCATCAACCACCTCTGAGAGCCCAGGAGGCCCCAGGACAGAGTCCAAAGCAAGGCAGGGCATGAGCTGTGCCAGGGGACAGAGGCGAGGCCAGAGGAAGCCCCTGCCACCTGCGAGTGACACTCCTCGGCACGCACCCACCCTCCGTACGCCAGCTCCCACTTTGCCAGCGAGAACTCAGAATCCACAAGTCCTGAGCGCGGTCGGGGCTAGTTGGTGCCTGCTCCCACGTCCGCAGGCACTTGCAGGCGCTGCCTTGTCCCCGACCTCAGAGCCAGGTGGAATCTCCACCCCCTGCAGCCACCTCCAGGCACCTGCATGTCACGGAGAACGGGACAAAGGATAGCGGACACCCGTGTGCACTGAGGAGAGAGATCTCACGAATGATTTTCATAATGAAAATTACAAGAATGACCCTTTTGGTAATCGTTCGGACGACAGAGTCTATTTAAGCATGTGGGTTTTAAAAATGGACAGTATTTTTTAAAAAAAAATCAAAAACGTGACTTGTGAATTGTTTTTTTTTTTTTTAAAGTAATTTTGCATTGCTTTGAAATTTCAGCTCATTTGCAAACCCAAGCCACCCCTGGGCAACCAGTACCAGGCTCGGGCCTGCTCTTTATTACTGTAGATAATGGAGAATTTTCTATCTGTGACCCTATTTGTACAAGCCAAGGTGATTCTGGGTGCCCCTGAGACAGGAAGAGGGGCGCGGGCCACTCCCTTGAAAGGTGCGCAGGAAGAGGAAGTCACGGACACAGTGCCTGGCTGCAGGTGGCTGGCCCTGCGGGGCCAGCAGAGGAACCCACAGAGCCCACCCAAGGCCCCAAGCAGTACGGGAGAGTCAGAAGCTTCCCTGCAGTACTGAGGTCAGGTACCTGCTGATCCTTCCGCCTTGGTCTGTGCCCCAGGCTGGCCCTGGCCACTGTTCTGAAGACGAACCCAGAGGGCTACCTTCGGGGTCTCCAGCTTCCCGTCCACACCCATTCCCCCCCCACCCCGGCAGCCGTGTGGGAAACCCCGTAGTGTCCACGCTCCAGGACGCCAAGTGCTACTGTGCCTAACACTCCGGATCAGCCACGCGGCCACCACGTCTGCTTTCTGTGCAGGTTCCTGGCGAGACACAGTCGAGGAAGGGCAAGCGGGGTCCAGGGGACCTGGCACGCAGAGGACATAGCCCCCGGGGCCCGCGCCTCTTTCCTGGGGACGAGTCGACTTCTGGATGGGCTTTAAGTTATCCCCGTAGGGGCCGCTTTCGAATGATTTCTCCCTGACGGAATTTACCTTAATCTGTATATAACTTGTAATTTTTTTTCTAATTTGTTTCTTTTCTTATTTTATTTCTTCCTTAACAGTATTTTTGGCATTAGACATTCTTATTGTGAAGAAATAATGTTAATATAAGTATCTAGTAAGGACCAAAACCGTGTAATAAGGTGTGTTGTGTGACCGATAACCAGGGAGTGGGGCGGTTTTACATGTGCCAAATACCCTGCGTCCCCCCACGATTCCTGCTGCCGCCGCTGCCCACATACCAGACAATCATATGTTTTTGTTAAATTTGAGTTTCAGTTGCATTTGCATTTAAGACGAGTATTCTATTTATTTCTTTTGTTTGGAAGATAAAAAAGGAATGAGTCCCTGATAAAGAGAAGATCTCACGCGTTGCCCTTTAAAAAGGTAAATGCTAACAATGGGGGTGCAAGCCACGACTGTGGGGGCAGTGGGGGATGTCCAGGTGGGCTTGCTTCAAGCACCCACCTTCCATGCCCGGACACAGCCATGGCAGGCCAAAGACAATTGTCTGTGTCAGTTCTGGGTGCTTGGGCTTGCCCTGGAGACCCAAGGTGAGTCCCCGGTGGACACTGCACCACAGACCCACAGATCCCAGGGGAAGAGATTGTCCCTTTGCTAAACCCAAGCAATGTAGCAAGACAGAGAAGTGCCCTGTTTGTGTGCTGGGGCCACCCCCACCTGGGTGCAGCCTGGAAAGACTCCCCCGTAGGGGGCTGCCAGGTCATGCCAAAAGGATTTGCAAACTCACGCCTCTGGTGGGGAGTGCCCGTGACCCCACGGGTAGACCTGCCAGGAACCTGCGTGGGAATTTCCAGTCTCCCCTCTATCTCAGTGGGACCCCTGTAAACCCTCCACCTCAGATGCAACCCCCCGATTTCTGTAAACCCAAATTATATTATTTCTTCTGCGAAAGAATAAGGTGTGTGCTTTTTTGTGTGATGTGACACTCTCTCCGTCTGCAGTGGGAAATGTGGATGGACAGAGACATGCGTGTCCCACCGGCGGTAGCAGGACACACCAGGGCTTCCCCTCTGGTCTTCTTTGGGGCTCCCTATCCAGGCTGTCACACGGAGCCCACCTTCCTGAGCCCCTCCTCCTCCTTCCACCCATTCCCAGAGCCCTGGCTGCACCTTTTAAGTCATGTCCCCCTAAAAATGGCAACAGCAAACCCAGTTTCTTTTGAAATGCTCAGCCCCTCGGGCCCCTACACTTGGCATTTTGCGGGGGCTGTGTCCTCAGACCCCCTGACAAAGCCTTTATTTCCTGTCCTGGTACATTCCTGACTGTCGCCTATGCCCTCATTGGGGCCCCAGACCCAGATTGCTCAGCCCTCTTCTCTGTCCTGATGACAGCACCAGCCCAGCTGTGCCCACTCAGGCCCAGGGTCCTTGGTGCCAGGAGGCCTGCTGGGGGCCTGGGAGCCAGACCCGGCATGAGAATTCTAAGATTCTGGCCTCTAAGCACCAATCAGGAACAGAAGGCCACACTGGACAGAGATGGGGTACGGCAGCAGCTGACTGGCCACCAGCTGCAGACGGTGCTCAGGGACGGGCTACAGCCTGGTGTCCCGCTGCACCAGGCTTTCCCGGAGAGCTGCCCTGGCCTAACTCCTCTGGACTTTTGGCACCCCCAAAGTGAAATTCGTAAGGAGGTCTCCTGGTGCCTTCCCTTTGCTGCTTCTCAGATCCGGTCCCCCGTGAGTCCACACTCTTGTCCTGTGGCTGCTGCCATTCCCAGGACCAGTGGTAGGATCTGTCCTGTGCCCGAGTGGGACCCAGGAAATCCCCACGCATACCTCAGCGGTGTGAGACCATGAACGGGGTGGGCCCAGTGGAGCCTACAAGATGACCCAGCCCAAGGGGCCATCCTTCTTGGCCAAGAGCCCAGCTGGCCACTCAGATCCCAGTGGGCACAGCACGCTAATGTATCCCCAGGGTCCAGGCCCAGAGCCTCTGAGGGCCTGTGGATGCCCACACCTCTGCCCACACCTGCCCCGCAGTGAGCATGTACAAGCACATACCTAAGTACATATCATGTGTTTTAGACACAGAGACTTGAAGCACTGGATTGAGGGCCCCGTCCCGTGTCTACCCAAGCGACTGAAGTCTACTGAGCTGTCTTCACTGTGCTGTGCCGGGGTTGAGGAGCAGAGGGCTGGCCCCTGCCCTGCCACCGGGCGAGGTGCCAGCGCACCAGGGACGCCTGGGGCACAGCTGCTTCTGGCCAGCAGAGGCCAGCCGGGCATCAGAAGACGTGAACTGTGCGCACAGCACTGAGGATCCTGTGATGGAAGACGGCCTTGCATTCTTCCCAGGAGAGCTCCTTTCTCTTTCCATTCCATTGTCACTGATCCGTATTACCACTTTGGGGACTACATACACATGTGCGCGTGCAAACACCGCCCCCCCACACACACACACAAAGAATAAAGGTAGCTTTCATTTGCGAGCGTGCAATTTAGTCCCGACCAGAGGTGGCCACACGGGTCTACAGATGTAACTAAAAGCGTGTGTATAGGCTGCGGGAACCTCAAACCCGTGCGTCCGTAGCCACCTCTACACTCAGAGCTGGCTCAGTTCTGTTCCTGCTTTGTTCCCTTCGGTTTTAGAACAGTCTAGTGTTGGGAAGAAACAAGGAGAAATCCAATGTAAATGTCTGATTTTCACATGTTGTTAAAAAAAAAAACACCACGGAGAAGGCCGGTGCCCACCCCCGCCCCCTTCCTTGTAAATTGCTTCTGCTGTGTTTATGATAGGGTGTGTGTGTACGGCTTGGGCTCCACCGTCACGCTCGTGTCTGCGCGTGAGATTTCTATGATGAGGGAAGTTCCACAGATGCACTGCTTAGACGTGGGATCCGGGTTGTCGTCAGACTCAGGAGTCTAGAGCCAACGCCCCTGCAGGGGGCCCGTTCCCAGCTCACACGGAGACCGCCGTGGAGGGGAGACAGGGAGGAAGACGCGTAGAAAAAACCTGACGGTCCCAGGAGCGACCTGGCCGGTTCCACTCGGATGCTGGCGATGCCGATGTACCTGTGTAGAGGAGGCCCAAGGCGACGGAGCCTAGGAGCTGCCGGTTTTGACGTTAGTGCTGTAGAATAGGACTGTATGCCAATTGTAATCTTCCCGATGCTACAATGACTTTATACGTGAGATTGAGATGCAATAAACCTGTGTGCTTTTCTAAGCTTTGGGCCACGCCCTTCCTTGCGGGATGGGCCCGAGGCCTCCAGGGGAAGTCAAGGGGGCGGGGCGGGGCCTTCACGGGCGCAGGTGTTGGCTGTTTGGTCTTCCAGACGATTCCAAGCCCTGTGAGGGCATCATCCACCCTCGCCAGGCCACCGTGAGTGCAGAGGCCTCCAAGTGTGCCCACCTGTCCAGCTGAGCCAGCCGCTACATGTTCAGCTGCTGGGAGACCCTCTTCCAGGTATGCAGACCCTGAGGCCTGCCCCATAAGCCTGTCCCAGGGCCCCTCGCTGGTGCGGCCTTTCTCCTGTGGGGGTAGCAGGGAGACCCTTCTCTGTGGCCCATCCTAAACTCACTCCACAGAAGGGACCCTGCTTGCCAGTCTTGCATGAAGATAGTGCCCACCCACACCTCACACGCCCCCTCTCCGGGGCCTGCCGCTGTCCTGGCAGGTGGACAGAGGTTGAGCAAAGGCTCTGGGGCTGCAGAGGAGCAACCCAGCCTCTTCGCGGCCTCTCTGGCTCCATGTCCGGTTGCCCCTCCTGCGGGGTCCCCAGCAATCCTTCCTAGGGCCCTCCTGCCTCCCGGGCCAGTCTCCAGCCTGTCTGCCCTCACCCAGAGGCCCAGCGAGAGCCCAGCTCACCCTCACTAGCTGCCCTCCACAGGGAGGCATCCACTCCACTTCCGGCCAGCCCAGAAGTCACCTGAGGCCAGCCTCGCCTCCCACCAGGGAATGACCGCCCACGCACACATTGGGCCACCCCTCCCCTGTAACAATGTCCCGTTTAAAGGGGCCTCGGCTAATGGTAAAGCTGACGGGAGGCACGTGGCCCTAGGGACTCCTGAGGCTGCTTACCACGCACGACCCATCACAGTGGGATCGCAGGTGGCTGCTCCCTCGGGGAACTTTTTTTTTGTTTTTCTTTTTTCAGTGCTGGGGATTGAAACCAGAGATCTTCATTCACAGTGAGCTATACTCCCATCCCCATTTATTTCTTATTTATAAGTTTTTATTTTGAGACGAGTCTGGCAACGTGGCAAAGGCCAGGCCCCATCTTGCAATCCTCCTGCGCCAGCCTCCCAGGGTGCTAGGACAACAGGTGCACAGGGACCTTCTCACCTGTTGTGGAATCTGGCTTTGGCCCTCCCAAAGCCCCCACCTTTGCCTTCTCACCGCCCCCACCCTCAGCCAGGAGGCAGCTTCCAAATTCCCAGGAGTCCACTGTCCTCCAGACAGAGGCCGGGAGGGTGGGCCTCGCCCCTCCCTACCCGGAGACCCGGCCAGTGCGTACATAGCGTGACCTGCCTGGGGTGGGTATTATCCCTTCCCGGTACCTAAGGCATTTGCACATAGCACTCCTGCTGGTGGTGGTAGACACGCCGGGGCAAAGCAGGCCCAGAGGCACAGGCCTGCAATCCCAGCACTTTGGGAGGCTGAAGCAGGAGGATCTGAGCCCAGTCTGGGCAATTTAGTGACCTAGCCATACCCTGTTTCAAAAAAAAAAAAAAAAAAAAATGGGTTGAGGCTGTAATTTAGTGTGAAGGCCCAAGGCTCCGTCCCCAGGACCACACACACATACACAAAGGAACGTCTGGGCCCCAGGACCTGGCACAGGCTGGGCGCCCTCGGGTCCAATCAGCCCTCAAAGCGCCCCTGCTCTGCCCAGAGCACCCCATCCCGAGATCCGTGCCAAGGCCCGGCACGGTGATTAATAGAGACTGGCCAGCTCTGAGCTCCACCGCGCAGTGCGGATTCGGGAGCCCCGGGACCTTCAAAGGCCACTGAGAGGTCAGGACGTGCTCCTGTGCAAGTCATCGGGAGAAGGACCCCCGGGGTTCCCTAAGCACCAGCTCCCATCAGCCGCTGAGAAGGAAGAGGCGGAAGCTGGTCTTGGCACGGGACTCCCAGCCCCAGGCCTGGGGATCTGGGCCTTAGCGGAGGGCCTTTCCCCAGCGCAGGGCCTGCTGGGGGGGGGGGGGGGGGGGGGGGGGGGGGGGGGGGGGGGGGGGGGGGGGGGGGGGGGGGGGCGGGGCTTGGTTATTTGGGGTGGTTTTCCTTCCCGCCGTGACTGACGAAGTGTCATTGAGGTCTTAAGCCCCGATGGTCAGATGTGGGGATGGCTGGGCGCCGGAGGGGGGTCGGGGCGGCGTGAAAAGACCCGTCTGGGAACCGCATTTCCGCTCTCGGAGATGAGTGGTGTGAACCGCAGGGCTGACGGATGGCCAAGCTCCCAGAAGTCGCTCGCAGGACAGGGCCCAGCACCCCCACCCTAGCCCTTCCCGGCCAGTGAAAAGCCCCCACTTCGTCCAGCCTGGCAGCCTCCTGCTCATTAGCCCTGGAGGGGAGAGGGAACCTAGAGCCAGGCGGCTGTGATAATGGCCCCATTGTCGGCTGGGAAAGGGGAGCAGCTCCCGCAGGCAGACGCCGCCGCTGACAAGTGGACTTTGTCCTGCGGCTGGGTCCTCGCATAGAAGACAGAGGAAAAGGCCCATTTTGGAAACAGCAGGAAAAAATCAACAGGAGGGGGAAAAATGTGTCAATGACGAATCTGTTTTCTGGGAAGAGAAGAAGTTTTTCATCCCTTTCAGCTCCCTCTGGGGCCAAGGGCGCCTGCTGGCATATTTGGAGGACCGGCTGTCTTTCTCACGGCCGCAAGAGCTCCCAAATCAAGGCGCATCCTAATTTAAGATGCAGATGACCCAGCGCAGGGTACCCCACCACAGGAGTGGCTCAAGGGGTCCTGGGGTCCTACCAGCCACCAGCCTGGACGGCACGTGGGGCAAAGCACACCCTGGCCCACCTTAGCTGGAGGGTGCCCCACCCACAGCCCGGCCTGACTCGAGGGGATATCAGCGGGCTCTTTCAGCCCTTCGGGGAGCTGGGACCGGATTCTTCCATCATGAGGTGGGGAACCAAGCTCCCCAGGGTGACCTGGGGCCCCAGAGGTGGGCTGCGGCCCTCCAAAGACCCGAGGGAGGGAGGGAGGACTGTGTGAGACCTTCCGAAACTGTGAGCTAAAATAAATCTTTCCTCCCTTAAGTTGTGGATATTGGGTATTCGGCCCCAGCAACAAGTAACTAAGACAGAAATCGGTACCAGAGAAGTGGGGTGAACAGTCACCGGACCGTGTGGTTTGGAAGCCTTTGGAACTGGTTTGTGGGATGAGCTTGGGAAGGGTTGAAGATGCTGGCTGGAGAAGGCCTGGAGTGCGCTGAGCCGAGATTTAAAGGTGATTCTGCTTGGGTCTCAGAATGCCGACAGAAGCGTGGACTGGAAAGTTTCAGACTGCAAGGAGAACCGTATTGGCAAGTAGCCTAACAACAGAGGCAGCCACGAAGGCACAGCCCATGGCACTCATCACCGCGAAACCAGGGCCTGGAGTTCTCTTGGCGGGAAGGTGCGGCTCGTGTTAACAATTCTATTTCTTCAACTGACAAGGCCTTGTTTAGGTTTTCTACTTGTGTTTGAAGACCTGTGTGTTTGAAGGAACTCAGCCACGTGGTCTGAACGGCCACAGCACCTGGCAGCATCATCTACCCTTTGAACATCTATGAGCTCCGTAGCGATGGACACTGCTCCGGCCATCGGCCGCTGGACTCGTCTCTTTCTCAACAACCTGACCTAGTTGCATCAGTCCTGTCAAACAACGGCCGTTTTGTTTGCTTGGGCTTTCTCTGTTGTAGATTATTCCCTATCGCACTGACGTCCTGGATTAACCAGTGCATCGCTCTGTGTGCTTTGCATTTAGTCGGCAGTCGTTTTCCCAACACTCCAGGACACTTCAGGATGGGCGCCTAGATCGTTGATTTCAAATGTGGCTTCTATTCTAAGAACTTGGAGGCTGTCTTAGTTCCTTATTCATTACTGGGACAGAATACCCATAATCCACGACTTACGGGATTATTTAGCTCACAGATTCAGAAGGTCTCAATGCAGTCCACTCGTAAGCCGCCGGCAATAGGGAGAGCACAGGGGGATTGAAACCAGAGATCCTAGGGTCCTACCAGCCACGAGCCTGGACGGCATGTGGGGCAGGTCTAGTTGGAGGAAGGCTCTTCACGGCGTGGCAGACAGGAAGCCACGGCGCCAGGAGCAGCGGATGTCTGAAATCAGGGCAAAGGCCAGGCCCTTCCCAGGACAAGCTGAGATAGTGTTCCTTTTCTTTCCTGTACTTCGTTCAGGGGACCAGTTGAGCCCCCTACACCTAGGGAGGAGGTCGTCTCTCTCATCCGCCCCACAGGTCAGTCACACCCAGCTGAAAGCGCTGCCCTGGGTGTTTCCTCCTCTCTGCTCCGGCTGTCCCACGATGTGCAGCTCCCTCCACCGTGCCATTCCGACATTAGAGCCCCCCAGGGTTGGGGGAACGCAATCTTGCTCCCCTTGAGGGCCACGAGCATTGTGGAAGTGGGTGCGTTGTCTCGTGTGAGCAGAGGGCATTCTCCTGGGTGGGTGGCAGGCTGCCTGTCTCCCGAGCTGGCCCGGGAAGGCTTCAGGACAGAGGCCCAAAGGACCAGTGCACAGTCCGCACAGGGACCCGGGGAAGTGCCCCAGGTGGGGAGCCAGCACATGCACGGGCCCTGAGTTTCTGGGTCAAATACAAATACGTCAGGATCTTTGTTGCAGCTGTTTCGTTACTGGGATGGAACCCAGGGTTACTAACCACTGAGTCCCCTGCCCAGCACTTTTTCATTTTAAAAAATTTGAAACAGCATCTTGCTAAGTTACTCAGGTAGAGCTCAAACTTGAGATCCCCATGCCTCGGCCTCCTTTAAGTGCTGGGATTTACAGGGCTTGTACCACCACTTAGGGTTCTACTTATGAAGCAAGGATGACCCAGACCCCAGCCGCTGGCCCCACGTACCCTGGGTCCCACAGCAGGAGGGCAGAGCCCACAGCCACTGCCCTGCTAGGGTGTCCCCCGCGTCACCCTCTCCTTGCCAGGCCTTCACGGCTCCCAGCCCGGCCTGTGCTAGCACAGCTGTGGGGTACTTGGAGGGTCAGGCCTCCCTGCACACCCGCACCCCACTGGCCCACCCTGGAATGCCTGTGTGGGCAGTACTGTGGTCCTCTGTGCCTGGGAAGGTGGGGGGAGCCCACTGCTAGCCCTGGTCTCAGCCGTGTGGGGAGGGGCCAGCACCGCAGGGAGACGGCTAGGGGGCAGAGCTGGACTCAGTGGGGCCAAGCCAGGCACTGTGGGCCCCTTTGCAGTGAGACTGAGCAGGTTCTGACCGTGTGGCAGAAACGGGCAGGAGGAAGGGCAAGCTGGCATCCGGCTGAGAGGCTGGAGCGGCTCCCTCCAGGCCTCAGTTTCCCCATCTGCCTAGAACCATCCCTGCTTCCTCCTGGGTGCAGTATCCACTGCGGCCTCACAGGGGCAGCAGCGTCCACCTTGCAAAGGAGCAAAGGAGCTGTGCCGTTCCCTGCCCTGCTACTCTCTCCTCCTTCCCTCCCTCCCTCCCTCCCTCCCTCCACCTGTTCCCTCTCCAGAGACGAAGATGCCCACTGGGCCTGGCACCACCCAGGTGACACCCACGGAAACACTCCACATTCCAGGGCACATCGGTGGGGCGGGGTGTGGAGGGAGGACTGTCCCCCAGGATACCCAAGAGGACACCAAGCCACAGCCCCGTGCGCCCATGGCCGCCTCCCCAGCGAGTGGCAGCCAGCCGCGTGTGGCCTCTGAGGAAGAGAGAGAGGTAAGTTGTCCCACCTTGTCCCCAGCGCCCGGGACCTTATATTTGGCCGGTGTCTTCTGCCACAGGGTCTTTGCGCACGCTGTGACCGCGCTGAAGACTCTTCCTGCCCCTCACCCCCATCTCCTGCCCATGCCCTCTTTGGGGATGGTGGTGCAGACTTGCCCTAGTCCCTGGGCAGCCGAGCTCCTGAAATCTACCCCTCCTCCCGGGCTGCCACTGGAACCAGGAAAGACCAGTGCACCGGCCAGCCTGTAAAACGCGGGTGTGGGGCTGGCGCCTCAGGAGGGTGCCCACCAGGTGCTGGGTGGGGCTGCCCTTCAGGCACCCAGGCTGGAAAGAGGCAGAGGCCGGGCCTCCCACCCCAAACAGGTCCCCGCAGGCCCGGCTCCTTCCTTCCCGGAAGGCTTCCGGAGGAGGCGGCCCTGCAGAGTGCCTGCGGGAGCCGGCCTGCCCCGAGCGCCAGCCAGAGGGCGCCGGTGGCCTGAATCCAGAGGCGCCAGTCTGTTCGCGCGGGCGCGGCGGGGCGGGGCGGGGCGCGCAGGTGCTCGGCCAGCTGAGGCCCCAGCAGGTGCCAGGGCGCGCCCGCCCGCCCCCACCTGGCCCCGCCCCGCCCGATCCACCCCGCCCCGGCCGCACAGGAAGTGGGGACTAGAGCAGGTCCGCCGTCACCGGACGCCAGGCCAGGCGGGGCTGCAGGCCGGACTGGACCGCGCGTCGCCGCCTTCGTCCGGCGAGGGCCCAGGTGAGTCGGGGGCCGGGAGGCCGCCTGAGGGCGCGCGGGTCGCCCACACGGCTGCCCCTTCGCCGGCCGCACCGGCTTGCCCAGAGGGACAGGCCAGCCCCGCTCCAGGCCCGTCCCGCCGGCTGGGCGGTGCACGGTCCCTCCGCAAGTCTGGCAGCGGAGGGTGGGAGGCGGACCCTCCCCGAGCCCGGGGAAGGAGAGGGCCCATCTCCCGTACCCCTGCCCCCCAAGGGCCAGCCCTGCCTTCAGCGGCGAAGAGGGCAGGAAGTGCCCAGGAGCTGTGCCCATGGCGCTCCGCCTCAGCTTCTGTGAAATGGGAGCGGGGACCCTCCGGAGGTTTGAGTGATGGAGGCCGCAAGAGACCACATCAGTGGCAGCCGCGGCGCGTTCTCGGGCACCCCTGTGTGCGCACCCAGGCGCCTGGTGGGACCAGCCGGAGGGGCCCCGCTGGTCCCAAGTCCTGGCTGTCTACACCCCCTGGTATGGTGTAGTGCCTGGTGCATTAGCTCCACCTTCAAAGGCTGTTCCATGTGAACTAAGGCAAGTCGCTTAAGCCTCTGGGCCTCAGTTTCCGCATCTGTAGACTACAGGTAACAGGCATGTCCCCTTAGAGGGTGCTGGCTCATCGAGCTGCACTGGGCACAGGTGCTTCAAATAATCACAGTCCTGGCTCTCACGGCTCATGCCCGCAGTCCGGCAAGATGGAATCCTAGCACTGCCCAGGGGCTGAAGGCAGGTGCCCCCAATCTTGGGCAGGGCGGAGCACAGGTGCTGCCTGCAGGAGAGAAAGCCAGCCAGGTGGAGGCCCTCCTGCTCCTACCTGGGCGTGGTGGGAGGGCCCATGCTGGGAGGAGGCATCAGGCTCCCGCTCCACGGGCCGCTTGAGGAAGCCGAGGCCCGAGGTGACGCACTGGCCAGGGGCGCAGGATGCAGGCCGCTCTGTCTAGGGTTTGGTTTCGGTTTCCAGGTCCGTCCAGGCTGCTTGTCTGCCCAGCTGTGGCACGTCTGTGCTCAGGTGGCCAGCTACCTGCAGCACCCGAGACGGGTCCAGAACCCCCGCCGTCCTGGTCTGGTGCGGGGCCTGGTTCTTGCTGACTAGCATCAGGTCCTAGGTGGGTCATGTGCCCCTCTGTGGGTCTCTCCGCCTGTGGGAGGGAAGAGCCCACCAGGCAGAAGTCAGGGGACGGGCCGCTGTGGGGAAGAGGGCACCGTGTTGTGCCTCTTCTGCAGGCTGTGGGCAAGTGGGCGGCTTCTGCACCTGGGCACTGTTCATTCCCCGTGCAGAGCTGTCCTATACACAGGGGTGTCTGACAGCATTCCCGGCCTCAACACATGAGACCCCAGTACTAGCGGCGGCTGATGGTGTCCTGAGACACTGGGGTCAGAGCTTACTCAGCTGACAGCCATTGAGCTAAATCAGTTGTCTGGCAGATGGAAACGGCTGGCAGGTGGTTTACAGAGCCACGTTCTGCGCCTCCCCCCTCCCGCCAGATTATGTGTGGCTCCTGGTCCTCAGCTCAGCCAGGCAGGTACAAGGGTGAGTTGACCAAGGCTGGACAGAAGGTGCTGGAATAGTAGAGCCTTAGGCAGAGTGGGGGCAGCCAGACAAGAGGCTGGGGTAGAAGGGAATCGAAGGGCCCAAAGTGGGGCACCTCAGAGCAGGTGATGGGTGCCTGGCAACAGGGTACCAAGTCCCAGAGGCAGGGTCGTGTGGGTCCTGGTGGCCACGAGAGCAGAGTGACGGGCATGGGCCTGTGATCAGGCTTTGGTGGGGACCAGGAAAAATGACACGGGCCCGTCGAGGTACCCAGAAGCCCATCTGTTGGGAAGGATGCGGGAGCCAGAGCAGGTGCAGAGTGGCCCCTAACCCAGGCCAGAGGTGGAACACCGTGAGCCCAGGCAGACGAGGACGGATGCATGGAGTGGGGTCACCTCAGCGTCCGGAGACCCCCCCACCCAGCCCGCACCCAGCTCCCCTGTACCCCTTCTCCACTGTGTGGGGCTTGAAGGCAGGGAATGTGGCACTGTGGGCCACCAGGGCCCTGTTGGGGTGGGGTCGTTCTAACTGTCCGTGAGCAAGGAGGTGCCCCCAAGATGTCGCAGGGCCCTGGGCCTCTGGGTGCAGGGGCACCTGACCAGGTTCTGCATGTAGCTTGTTCCCAGCAGGGAGTGTGGCCTGTGCAGGAAAACCAGGCTCTGCCTGTGTCCACACCAGGCCTCTCACCATCGGCAGAGAAAATGAGTGCTACTGTTTGTGGGGACACAACTTGGGGGGAGACCGAGAGACAGGCCGGGGCCAGCCCCAGCCTCTGGCTGCTGTGCACAGAAGCTCCCCGGGCTTCCTGCGTGGCGAGTCCAGGCTGCCTGAACTGGGAAGCAGATCTGCCGTGAGGCCCGTTGGTGGGATCTGCCTCCAGTGCACCCACACACAGGCAGTGTGGCTGGAGCCTGCCTGGAGGGCAGCTGTCAGGACAGCCCGAGGTCTCGGTCCCTGACCTACCATGTCCCAGTGAGAAGCCAGCAGCCTGGAGGAAAGGCCACAAAAGCAGACGCGGGCCTCGCTGGAGGGCGCCCAGAACAGAGCATGGGCCCTCGGGTATGCCTGGACACGCAGCTTCCCACGGGCCTGGTGCCCTTCCCCAGGCAGAAGCAGGTGACGCCGACCTAGACATTTGAGGGGAGCCTTGTGAGAGACGGAGGCAACCCGGGACCAAGACAAAGGAGAAAGCCGTGTGTGTGTGTGTGTGAGACTCGCCCAGCACGGAATGTGACGCTTGCCAACGGGAGAAGTTAGTTGTATTCATAAGACAAGAGCAGGTTGCAGGGTATGAAGAATAAGGGGTGACAGAGCTCTTGGTGGGACGTGAGGACGACACGCATGATGGGAAGATGGGACAAATAGAGAGGACCTCCCGAAAGGGAGCAGCGGGGTGAAGAAGGCCGAAGGGACGAGACCTGGCAGACGGCAGAGGCTGTCGTACTCACGAGAGGGCGTTTCAGAAGGCAGAAAAACAGAATGGAAAAATTGAAGACCAGGAGCCGCAGGCCTTTGTTCCACCTGACCCCCACGCAGTGAGTGAGTGGGGTCGCAGCCCCCCTGCAGGGCCGGGCCGGGGTGTCCTGCCGCCGCCGCCGAGAAGAGGAGAAAGCAAAGCGCTTCCCAGTTCTGGGAGGAAATCTCCAACAGGAACTTGAAAGGCAAACTAGCAGTCGTGGCAGAGACATTTTCAGGCAGTAAAAATCAACCATCCGCGTTACGAGCAGCGCAGTGCCGGATATGGGCGCCAGCGCGGGGCGGGAGGAGTCCAGGGCCAGCTGAGTGGCTGACACCCCAGGAAGCGGCGAGGTGCGGTCCCAGGGGCCCTGGGTGAGCCCTCCCGGAACTGCGCGTTCCTCTGTGGAACAGGGACGTTGGAACCTTGGGGAATTAAGAGAACGGGCTGGAAGAGAGGAAATCCTTAACCCTAGGCAGGTGGGCCTCATGGTCCTGGGGACTTAGGGGCCACGTCCTTGCCGGGGCGTAGGGGGGAGGAAAGCTGAAGCACCCACCGTGGTAGCCTCTGGGAACAGGACCGCATGGGCTTGGGGGACAGCTGGCGGGGTGATAAGGCTTCCAGTGAGTGCTGTTTGGCTTCTGCGCGTGGGAGGGGGGTCGCTGATACAGCTATAAATTAGACACAGAGGTGCCTGTGGTGGCTACAGTCCCAAGAACCCACAGAGCTGGGATGGCCAGGTGCTCCCACCCCTCGGGACGCCACTCCCCTCTCCCCTTCAGGCTCTGCGTCCCGGCAGGAGGTGCCCAGCCTGTGGGCATAGCAGCCTTGCTGGGAACGCCCTGGGTGGCTCACCAGACAGGTTCCCCTGTGGGCACCTTCCGGTCCTGGAGAGGACTTTGCCCTCTGTTGCAGAAGTTGCTGCCTGCTGGGCCTAGGAGGCTGGCTCAGGGGAGGCAGGTGAATGTTGTGTGAGAAATGGGCCCGTACTGCCCCTTGGGGCACCTGCCCCCCTCTAAGCAAGGGGAGTGTCCCCAGGGTGAATACGCCTGTTCCCACATGCTTACCCTACCTTGGTGCTTTCTGCCTGGTTGGTGTGCACCATGAAAGTCTAAATAAACCATTTTCTCTCCAGGCGCAGGTAAGCTGCAGACTAGGTGACCTGGCTGAGATCTGGGACACCGGGCCCGGCATCTCACATCACAGATGCCAGATCCTGACTCCTGGCTGGGGCGGCCTAGGGGGAAGCCTGGTGTGGCCACTGCTGTCCTGGAATGTCTCAGGAATGTGCCTCCTCCCCCTCAGGGCGTCCAGAGCTCACTTGGGAGCTGTCCCTCCCCTGTGGGGTTCTGCTGCCACAGAGAACTCGGACCCTGGGAGAGTTTGGTGGCTCCTGAGGCCCGGGGAGTCACAGCCAGCTTCCTGGGTGCCCTGCTGTTGCTGGAGCCGTGCTGGCCTGGGGTGGCGGAATGGCCCACCCTGCTTGCCCCTCCTCAAGGAAGACTCTCGGGCAGAGGCCAGCACAGGGGCCTGCGTGGGCTGGGAGTGTGCAGCCAGACTAGCGCCCGCCTGGTGGCTGTTGAGTGGGTGGTAGTGTCCCTGGGCCCAAGCAGCCCTCAGCGCCAAAGGCCCAGTGTCACCTGTAGTCACGGTTGCCCTGGCTGTGGCCTAGGAAGGAGGTGCTGGAACTCCAAGGGCCGGATCTCCTGCAGAGCCACAGGAAAAATGACAAGATATCACTGCCCAGCACTGACCCTTGTCCTATCCCCAGCCCTGGCACAGGGCAGTCCCCGGGAGCCTCCCCATCTCTCCCCAAGAAAGTGGCCTCCTCCCTCACCGGCCCCTTGTGATTCTAAGGCGTGCCAGGCTCTGGCCTGTGAGCGGCTGCTGTGTGGGGCCCTCCTTACCTTTAAAAGCTGAAGAGAAACTGAGGTGTATGTTTTCCCCAAGGTCCGCTTGAGACTTGCAACAGTCTCCTGACAGCTTAGATTGTTGCCACAGGGTGAGGAGCATGGGGCAGCCTTGATCCGGCTGACCTCAGTCATGCCTGGTGTGGCCGCCCGGCTAGCTGGGCCTTGTTTGTTTATGTGTGCCACTAGGCATCGAGCCTTGGGCCTTTGCAGTGAGCGACATCCCCTGCCCATTTTTCTTCTGATTTTGAGATAGTTTTGGTAAGTTGCTGCATTGCCAGGCTGGGCGTGAGCTATGGGTTCTTCTGCCTCGGCCTCCTGGAGTGCTGGGGTCATGGCTCTGCACTGCCACAGGCCCCATCTTAAACACGTGACCCACTCACGCTGGTGGGGTCTTCAGGAGGCAGGCGATTCTCTTCCTGGGCCCTGTGCACAGATCTGGGAACAGGAACAGACAAGGCCCCTTTGTCACTGAGCGCGTGAAATCTCCGGGCCTTTGGTGAGTGGGAACTGAGTGGCAGAGACTTGGGAGCTGTGACAACAGGCCCTCAGAGTGACCAGTAAGGGGCCAGCAGCTCATCCCATGAGCTTGGAAGTGGCACAGCCTGCCCCGTTGGGTGCTGTCACTCGAGGTCCCCCAGGCCCTTCATACTCAACTTCTGTTCCCTTCAGTGTCCTGGGTAAGCTGGGTTCTTTCTGCACATGCCCAGCTGTGGTCAGACAGCCAGAGGAAGGTGCCGTGGCAGAGGCTGCCCTGAGCTGTGCCTACCCAAGTGGACACAGGTCCCTCTAGCCACATCACGCTTCCCTGGCCAGAGTCTTGGGCCGCACTGCTCCAAGGGGGCCGGAGGAGAAAGGGTCCCTCGGTGGGACTGGCGCTGGGGCACTGGCAGAGCAGGACTGTGACAGCAGAGAGGTGGAGGGAGTAGATGTGAGCCAGGGCCCACAAGCCCCCAGCAGCACGGGCTGAGCACGGGAGGAGGGAAGTGGCAACCTAAGGCGTCCCAGCGTGCAGGGAGTCCTGGGGCTGTGGCCCAGGGCCGGAGCTCTCCAGGCACCTCTGTCCCCTGTGGCCTTCACCCCCATGCGGTGCGTGCCCAGCGTCCCTGCCTCAGATTGGAGTCCCGAGCGCTCCTAACTCTGGTTGTCAGCCACCTGAGTTCACAAACGTGGAAGGTGCACCAGTGGTTTGTTGTTGTTGGTTTTTTTGTTTCTTGTTTTTTTTTTTTTTTTTTTTTTTTTTTTTTTTTTTTTTTTTTTTTTTTTTTTTTTTTTGCCATAGGAGATGGTTTTGTAGGCAGCCAGCTGTGCCTATGGCACCACATCTGTCCTGATTCTGCTGGCCTGGACTATTCCCGACCCCGACCAGTACCTGGGCCTGTTGATAGCCTGTGCCACAGGAGTGGGTGGACAGTGGGAGCGTTGTGCAAGGCAGGGCAGTGCTCACAGCTGTGCTTCAGAGCAGCTCCCAACTGTGACCACAAGGAAGTGGCCACCAGGAATCCCGGGCAGGAGCCATAGGCAGAGCTAGGAGTCTAGTCCTGGACTGTGGGACCCTGGAGCCCTGGACCCAAATGGCCTGTGCTTGCCCCCAGCTCAGGGCTGGGTGTGGCTGCCCCCCAAGGTCCAGCGTGACCACAGGCTACTCCTGCCTGGCCCCTTTAAGTTCAGGAAACCAGCCATCTCCCCCTGTACCAGCAGGGACCAAGATCCATCTTCTGGTGGGCCCTGAGCAGGAACAGCAGGTGCCGAGCTGTCCCTGGCCTTCCCTGGTCTGCCATGTGCAACCTTTCTGGCTGGTGCTGGTGAGCAGCCCTCCCAGCTGGCCCGGGGCACCGTCTCCTCCCTCGGAGATGCTGAGGAGCAGAGGGATGCCCATTGACAGGGCCCTGGGCAGGGGGGCCTCATGGTCCCCTCGTCCCTGCCGTCCTTCCAGGACCCTGCAGCCGCCAGCATGTCCCAGCGGCACTCGGACAGCTCCTGGGAGCAGCGCTTCCACTCGGAGCTGCGCCTCGACACCAGCGGCAACCCCGTGGCCAAGCTTCCCTTTGTCCGCGCCTCCCCGCCAGCTGGGACCAATGCCGCCTTTGAGCCCGAGACCTCTGCGTCCCCACAGTCACCCCCAGCGACTGGAGAGCCACGGGCTGTCATCCTGAGCACCCAAAGCCCCGCCGCCCTGAAGATGGGCACCCATCAGCTCATCCCCCGGAGCCTGGCCGTGGCCAGCAAGGCCAAGACCCCCACCCGCCACCAGAGCTTTGGGGCGGCCGTGCTCAGCAAGGAGGCTGCGAGGAAGGACCCCCAGCTCCTCCCAGCCCCCAGCTTCTCCCTGGACGACATGGACATGGGCCCTGGGGGAAAGCTGACTCGGAACCTACGGAACCAGTCCTACCGGGCAGCCATGAAGGGCCTGGCATCGCCCTCCAGCAAGGGGGACCCGGGTCAGCTCAGTCCCAAGCTCCACGCTCTGGCCGAGGAGCCCAGCCAGCCTCCTGCCCGCTGCCCAGCCAAAAATAAGGTAAGGGCTTGTGCCGGGCCAGGGTCCACGGACAAGGAGGTGGTCTGCCCACCGCGCCTTCCTCATTTCTGCCTTGTGGCACCTGCCAACCCAGTGCCCTGTACCTGCAGGCCTTTAACTCCTTTGCTCCAGCTGGCCCCGCAGGCCAGAGTGGGAGGCCTGGGAAGGCTGAGCCCACAGCCAGCCCCTAGACTTGGCAGTCCGTCTGGCTGTGGTAGGTTCAGTGACTGCTTCACAGCAGTGACCAGCCTGGGCTCACTGTGCCCAAGGGCTTCCAGAAGGCACTTGGGTACCCACTGCGTGTGGCCTGGAGTCTGACATGACTCCTTGCTGCTGTAGTGCCCCTGGGGCTGGCCAGGCCTTGTGTGTGCTGCCCAGGGGCACACAGCGCTTCGAGACTCGGTGTTCGTGCCCTTTGTTTCCCTGTCCCCTGTGCTGGGGGCTGGGGAAGTCCCGGCAGGGAGACCCACCTGGATCCTAGGATGGGACGGCACGACCTGCGGAGTCGGGGCCCTGCTGGCCCTGCTTCCCGGTGGCCTGTCCCCAGGGGCTGTCTGCTTTCACCCTTGGAGCTTAGGAGTGCGACCAACCAGGGCATCTGCTCAGGGGTGCTAGCACCCCCGCCCCCCCCCCCGGAGGCCCGCGGTGGGGCCGTGCAGTTGTGTCTCCTCCCTGAGCTCAGATTCTCTGCGCATTAGTGGCGATGGCAGCCATCCCACCGTTTGCGCTGGAGAGAACAGAACGTAGCCCCAGGCAGAGCTGGGCACGGTGCCCGTGGAAGGGCACGCTTGCCCGGGCATCTGCTCCAGGGTGGCCTCATGCCCAGCTCCTGTGCACCCTGAGCTCAGCCCATCTTGGTGGAGGTGAGACCAGCCGTCAAATCGTTGGCCCACCGGCACGCCATGGCCAGGCCACAGCTTCCCGGGAGACTGCTGATGGCCAAGGCAGATCCCGCTGTCCCCAGTGCGACTGGCGTCCTCAACCCCAGCGACCCCTGCCATGCCTACCGGAGGGGCCCGGGCCCCAGGCACGGCAGGACCTCCGCCGTGGGTCACCTTCCCCAAAGTCTGGTACGGGGCTGTCACTGTGTGCCCCCACAGCTGGGCCTGCAGAGGCCACTTGGGGATGAGTCCTGTACCCCGCACCTTTTCTGTGGGCCCCGATAGGCTCACGTGTTGGGAGCCACAGGGAGAGCAGAGTCGGGAAGGACTGGGGTTGGGAAGGGCTCGCCAGAGGGGAGCGACAGGGACATGTGTGGGAAGCGCTGGGCTTCCCAGCCAGGGAGGGGTGTTCAGGCCTCCACTGGCTCTGAGAAGCTGGTCTCTGCCTTCCCAGAACCAGCACACCTGTAGGAATTCCATGTCCTAGCAATGAAGGTGGGCCCCAAGCAGGGCTTATGGGGCGTGGGGACAGCCGGGGAGTGGGGGTGCCCCCAGAGCTCTGGACCCGTGCTGCCTCTGCCATCCGCTCCGTTAGTTTCTGGGGCCCCTGGACCTCTACCGGGGACCCGACAGCAACCAGCCCAGCTAGTTTCCCTGCTGCCCCCGGTTCTGATTCCAGGGTCCTACTTGTCCCTCTGCCTAGTGTACCTTGCCCCGTTGCTCCCCTCCAAGCCCATCATAGCCCCCAGGGCCTCCTACCCGACTCTGCCGAGCACCCTGTGTCCTCGCTCAGCCTCCCTCCAGGCAGCCCCCCTCGCAAGACCCAGCCTGTGTCTCCCACCCTGAGCCCTGTTTCACCCATCCCCCGACCTGGCCTGGGCCTCAGGGTCCTCGTGTAGCTGGCTCGAGTGGGCAAAGCTCCCTCCTGCCGGGGAGGGCCTTGCCCGGCTGCACACAGGCCCCTCTGGAGTGGCAGAGCCACTGCAGCTCACAGTATCCCTGTTTCTGTTGTTTACAGAAGACTCTGGGGCGGAAGCGTGCACACAAGGGGTCCTTCAAGGATGGTGAGTGTCCCCTGGGCAGCGAGGGCTGACTCAGAAGGCTGGGCTCCCGGGGACCCTCCCAGGGTGTGTGTGTGGAGGAGTCTGGTTTGGTGGCTCAGGGGACACACTTAGCAGGTTCTCCTGGGTCTGATCCGACTGTGTGGCTCCAGTGGACCACAGGGGTTCAGAAAGGGCCCCTGAAGTCCCTTCTGTGTCGTGCCCAGAGCAGGGGATGGTCAGAGCCCCCACAAGCACCCCGAGCACCCTGGCCCCAGGGGGTGCAGGTGACCACACCACAGGCTCCACGTGGAGCATCCCGGGTCCAGAAGAGCCTGAACAGAACCAGGGTTCAGGAGGGTGAGTGGGGTCTGGGATGCAGGGCCAGGCAGTGGGGCCCAAGAAGGACCCTTGGTGAGAGGTTTGGAGCCACAGTGGCCCTTGCAGATGGCCACAACCCAGGCGCTTGGATCAGGCCTTCTCCGTGGTGACCTTGGGAAAAATTGTCCCCAGGAGAAGGCTGTGAGGTCCCAGATCTCAAGGCCAGACTGGCAGTAGCCTTGGCCACTGTGAAGGTTCTGGGTGCCCCAGCTTGGGAAATAGCCTGGCCCAGTGGGGCTGGCCATGGGAGCAGGGCCACAGGGATGGTACCCAGCATCCTCCCACCCCGCCTGAGGACCCCCCACACAGCCTGCCACTCCCCAGGGCTCTGATTCATCCGCTTGGCACTGCCCTGGGGGTGCCACATTTGACACTGCACTGCCGCCTGGCACGGCCATGGGAGCCACCAGCCAGAGAAGAGCCCGCAGAGAGGCCCCCAGACTGCCCGATGATCGTGGGGGGTCTGGGAGGCTGCGGAGAGGGCCCAGCTTCCTCCAAGCTCCTAGGCAGTCAGGTGACCCTGCTCCTGTCTTCAGAGCCCCGGTTCTACCAGGAGATCCGGGAACGCGGCCTGAACACCAGCCACGAGTCAGACGATGACCTGCTTGATGAGTCCCCCGGTGCTGAGGGCCCCCAGAGGACAGATGCCACCATCGTGGTCAAGAGCTACCGGCCCGCGCAGGTTACCTGGAGCCAGCTCCCTGAGGTAGGGCCAGGAGAGGGCCCCACGGCTTCCCTTCCGCAGCCTGGGGCGGCCCGGCTCCTGCTAGGGAGGAGCGGTCGCTTTCCAGAGTCCCTGCCTGTGTCCCTGAGCTGCCCTTTGCCCAAGGGCCGGCTGAGCCCCGGGAGTGGCTTCTGGGAGGGGAGAGCAGTCGGGGACAAGAGTTCGCCTTCCCTCTGCATGTGGGTGTGGGACATCCATGCTCAGGCCGGCCTGCAGAGTACCGTGTGGGTGAGGGACCCCGTTCCGGGGCCCCTCCCATCTTGGGCGTGGACAGGGAGGGTCTGCGTGAGGAACCCACAGGAGCACCAGCCAGGCCATGGCTTGGCCTCCACATCAAGTAACATGCCACGGCCACACTCCCTTTATTTCCTGTGTGTGATAGGGAGGCCTTACCTGCCCTGTGGGGTGATGGGGACACGATGGAGGGTGGTCAGGTTAGGTGGCCCCAGGATGTGGCTGCCGGGGCACAGCTGGCCTCCTGTCTGCCGAGGGCACGGGCGTGACAGGCTGCAGGCAGGGGTGCAACGGGCCCTCCCTTCATCTCTGTAAAGTGGGGCCCTTTGCCATTGTGGGGGACGAGGGACCAGCCGTGTCACTGCCTGCCACAGAAAGCCCAGTGGGGAGGTCCAGGCTTGGGGGCCAGCCCCCTAGAGATGTCCAGGCGAGCGTGTTTATTTCCCTGCTGGGAGCTGGGTGTGGGGGATCTGCCTGGGTGAGACCCAGCACACTGCACCCCAGTAATGCTGCCAGCTGGTCAAACCCAGACCCTCCCAGGAAGCGCCCAGTCCTCCCGGCCCCGTGGGAAGGAGGAGGGTGCAGAGGGGTGGAGCCCAGGATGGCAGCTCAGCCCGCCGGCATGTCTGCAGGGACAGGGCGTGCCACGGCCCAGGGAAGCCCACTCCACCCAAGGCAGCCACTAGCCACAGGCAGCAAGCTCGGGCAGTGCCACCATCTGGCACAGCATCACCACACCTACCTGTCAGGCTCTGCACCCTCCCCTGGCCCCGCCCCTTCCCCCCCTCCCCGCTCCTGCCCCCAATGGTCTCTGCACCTCTCTTCAACCTCAGGGCAAGTTTGTGGGGACTGGAGCCACCTCCAACCTGGCTCGGCCCTCTGGACACCTCGTCACTCTGGGCCTGCCCAGGGTGGATCCAAGGCGAGGGGACTTGGCCATCTCACACCGCCCATCACTGGCCTGTGTGGGGGCAGCCACGGGTACCTGAGCAGGGCCAGCTCTGCCCACGTCCCGTCTCCCTCACGCTGGCTGTGGTCCAGGGTGAGGACGAAAGCTTCTAGGGTGTGCAGCCATGACCCCCAGGCCTGTGTCCTCCTCAGGTGGTGGAGTCGGGTGTGCTGGACAGCTTGTCCACCGAGGAGCGCAAGAGACAGGAGGTAAGGCCACGGGGCGGGGCCATGTAGCACCCTGCACAATGGGCTGGGACAGGTACCATAGTGATGGCCACCTGCTGTTCCTCCTGGGCCGTCGCTGACTGGTCACCCCACGGACCCCCAGGCTGTGTTAGAGGAGGGCCCTGCCCCCTTTTCGGATGGGATGGGACAGGAGTCCTTGCCCAGTGTTGCAGTGATGCGTGTGGCAGGTGCAGGTGGGTGGTGCTGGGACCCACGCCCAGGGCCTTCACACTGGGCTACAGCCCCAGACGTTTTTGTCTTGGTTTTGAGACAACCTCTTATCAAGTCGCTGTGGCTGGGCATGGACTGGCCATCCTCCTGCCTTAGCCTCACAGGCTGCAGGGGTTGTAGGCAGCTCTCCAGCGGCCAAGCAGGGGCCTCCGCTCGCAGCCTGGACGGGGTTTCAGAGGTCTGTCCAAGGGCCAGGTCCCGCCCACCCACCGCGCCGCCTGGAGTGCACCGCCCACTCTGACCCCGTGTCGGCCCTGGCGCAGGCAGCATCCTCCAGCCCGGACTCACCAGCGGCTCCCCACAGGCCATGTTCGAGATTCTCACGTCTGAGTTCTCCTACCTGCACAGCCTGGGCATCCTGGTGGCCGAGTTCCTGCGCTCAGCAGAGCTACGAGCCGCCATGACACAGACAGAGCACCACCATCTGTTCTCCAACATCCTGGACGTCCAGGCTGCCAGCCAGAGGTGCGGCCACTGCCCCCGGCCCCCTGGTCTCTGGCCGTGCGCCCTGGAGTCCCTGCCTCAAGGGATGGGGGACTGGGAAGGCCTCTCGTCCTAGGGAGCCGTCGTGGGGTGTCTTGGACATGCTGCTGGCTGGGAGGGAGTGTGAAAACTCCAGACGGCCCTTGAGCCACCCAGAGCTGGCCCTCCGAGGAGGGCGACATCGGGCTTTCCGGAGCGGGCACAGCCCTGCCCCAGTGATGGGCCTGCTCCTGTTCCGGGTATAGAGGGCCATGTGACCAGTGTACACAGGGAGGGCCTCGACACAGGCGTGACACAGACAGCAGTGCCCACGCCGCCTGGGAGACCTCCTCCAGTTGCAGTGGGTCAGGCTGAGCCAGCAGTGTCCGGTGGCTGCTGGGCTCCGGTTGCAGGGCCTGGAGGCCGGAGAAAGGCCATCACAGGCGCAGGTTCTCGGAGCAAGTGTACGTTTACTTCTAGGCGGGCGCAGTCGAGGTGATTGCTGTACCCCGGGATGTCACCTCCAAGCCCCATGCCTTAGCCTGTTTGCTGCCCTGAGGGTCTGGTCCCCTGGCGGCCCACCTAGGGTCAGGGAGAAGTCTGGGGCCGCTGGCACCTTCCTGTCCGACTCAGCCCAGACCCACCCAGCACCACCCTGAGTCTGCTGCCTGGGCGGTACCCACCCCCAGGGTTTCAGGGCTGTTGAAGGGAGGGTCAGGGACAGTCCTGTTCCTGGAGGTGGGCCTGCCTGGAAAGCTTCGGTAACCAACCCCTACCCCTGCAGGAGGGGGGAGGAGGGGCCTGGGACGCTGGTGCCCCCACCCCCACCCGTTCAGATGCTTCCTGTCCCCCAGGATGGCCCTGCCTGCGTCCGACAGCCCCCACGGGGCTTTCCACTGGCCCTTGCTGCCCCTGGTTGGGACTCTGGCTTCCTCCTCCCCAACCCTTCACAGTGGCCTCCCAGGGGAGGCAGCGCTATTTTGGGTCAGTGGCTGATGGCTGACCCTCCCAGGCTGTCTGGGAAACGCCATGTGCTGCGAGTTTCGGCTGCTGGCTGGGCTGCCCTTAGTACCCAGGCACAGGCAGTTGGGCTTCATCCAGCACGTCCACTCTGAGCGTGTGCACAGAGCCACCTGCTCTGGCCTGCTGTAGATTCCTAAGGGCGGGTAGCTCTTGGAATACTCCTGGAGGAAGTGGTACCTGTGTGTGCAGAGCCAAGTCCTAAGACGGGGGGAGGCCCTCCCAGCCGCTATGTCTAGGACACTGAGAGGACTCATTAAGTGTCTGCAAGACAGACTGGAAGCTTAGTCACTAGTGGTGCATACAACAGCCCACCAAATCCTTGGCTGAGGCCTGGCTGGCGGGGTGGTCAGGGGCTGGCAGGGGCTCTCAACAGCCCGGCTCACCTTCCTGCTGAGGGTGATTAGGGGCCTTGTACCCTGTTGGGCCCAGCAGGAGCCCTGTGGGGATCTGGACCAACCTGCAGCCCCCGCCCAGGGTCTGGGATGCGTGGGAGGCCAGCTGCACGCAGGCCTCCGGGAGGGAACTGGCGCCTCATGCCAGGATTACCTCAGGATGGGCTGGGGCTTGGAGAAGGTGGACCGTTCTGGAACCTGCAGAGCGTAGCCTGCAGAGCCACCAGACGTGGGGCCCATCGCTGGGGGAGGTGGCCCTGCCTCCTCTGTCAGGGTCTCGGACAGGAGGCTGACCCTGTATCTCCATCTTGGGCTTATTCCCAGGGCGGGCCTGGGCTGGAAGCTGCTGGTCTGTCCTAGGGGTCGCTGGGAGGGCCTTGGCTTGCCGCCACCCCCTGCAGCCCCTTCTGCCTGTGAGCTGACCGCTGAGTACCTGCTGTGTGCTGTGCTTCCTGCCACATGCCCATGAGCACGTGCGTGCACACGTCTTCACTTGAACGTCCATGTGCCACGTGTGTGCATGTGTAGCGACCGCCGGCACGGCCTTACAACCCTCCCCGCAATCCCAGATTCTTCGAGGCCCTGGAGCAACGGCACCAGGCGCAGGTGTGCGTGGAGGACATCAGTGACATCCTGGAGGAGCACGCAGAGCGGCACTTCCACCCCTACGTGGTCTACTGCTCCAACGAGGTCTACCAGCAGCGCACACTGCAGAGGCTGACGTGAGTGGGCTGCCTGCCCCTGCGCCTGCCTGCGCGGCACCCCGTGCGGCCAGGACAGCCCCGTCCTCTCTTGCAGGAGCAGCAACGCGGCCTTCCGGGAGGTCCTGCGGGAGATCGAGAAGCGGCCGGAGTGCGGGGGCCTGCCTATGATCTCCTTCCTCATCCTCCCCATGCAGCGGGTGACCCGGCTGCCCCTGCTCACCGATGTGAGTACAGCCCCCACCCCCTGTGCTGCCCCCAGGCCCCTGGTGACCCCCTCCCCTGCTAGGTGTGAGTTACGGGAGCGGTGATGACAATCAGAAGGCGGGTGAATGGCATCCCAGTCACCTTCCCCACGGGCACACCACCTGCACACACGTGTACACACACGTGCACACGCACATGGGCAGGAGCCCAGCTGTGCTGCACAGGCTACAGGAGGCGGGGTGCTGCCCAGGCTGCACAAACCTCCAGCCTTCTGGTGCCGGAAGTGTAGAAATGGGACCGCCAGGGTCCCCACTGGCCAGTCCCCTGGCCACCGGTAGACAGCCTCAGGTGAGAAGGTACCAGCTTTCAATCCCCCTTGCTCAGCCAGGCCACACCCGGAAACAGGATGTTTAGGGGCCTTGTACCCTGTTGGGCCCAGCAGGAGCCCTGTGGGGATCTGGACCAACCTGCAGCCCCCGCCCAGGGTCTGGGATGCGCGGGAGGCCAGCTCCATGCAGGCCTCCGGGAGGGAACTGGCACCTCATGCCTCGATGCCTCATCTCCTCCAGACACTCTGCCTCAAGACCCAGGGCCACCCTGAGAGATACAAGGCCGCCAGCCAGGCACTGAAGGCCATCAGCAAGGTGAGGAGGGTCAGGGCAGGGGAGGTGGTGGCCAGCCAAGCCTAGCCTCAGGTTGTACTCCCACCACCCAGTGGCATAGACACTGGGACAGGCAAGGTGTGGATGGGGAAACAGTCCTGGAACCAACAGAACTCACACAGTGGGCCACAGCCCAGCCCAGGGCTAGCCAGGAGGGCAGGCCCCAGGGGGCCCCACCTGCTCACTCGGGCCCCCACAGCTGGTGAAGCGGTGCAATGAAGGAGCCCACACAATGGAGCGCACCGAGCAGATGTACACGCTGCACACGCAGCTGGACTTCGGCAAAGTCAAGGTGAGTGCCACTGCCCGCCCCACCCAGCTCTGCCTGCTGCCCTGTGAGCGCAGGGGTCACCCTCTCCCCAGACCTAAGAGCTAGAGAGGCCTGTGCGGTGCCCACCCTGGGCACGTGCCCGTGCCTCTGGTGTCTCCAGGACTTGGTTTCCCAGGTGGGATCACGCCTGAGCACTCTTCCCCAACACTTGCCCAGAGCGGGGAGTGACGTGAGGCCCACAGTGGACAGTGCAGAGGGCGTGGAGCTACGCCAGACGTTCGGCACACTGGGGAGCGGGGCCTTCCCTCTTCCACCCTTCTGCCCTGCTCCACCCCGGCCCCCCTGAGCACCAGGCTCCCTGGGGGAGGCCTGGAGTCAGGCCTCCGAACAGACCCCTGGACGTAGCGGCCCCAAGCAGGGGATGGCCCCTCCGATCTTGGAACCAGCCGGGCCTGGCTCGCAGGAGACACAGCATCCGGGTAGATGCCATCAGCATCCTGCCCTGGCCAGGCTGTGCTCAGGCAGGGCACTCAGCAGGTGCCTAGCAAGCCTGTGAGCCTGGCTGGAGGCTGTCTAGGGCCCCCTGGGATCCGGCCCTGCACTCTGCCTGTGGCCCACTGAATCACCTTTATTTAAGGCCCAGGCAGATCTCATCCTGGCCTCTATGCAGCCCCAGCGGGCAGCCAAGCTGGCCACCCAGTTAGTTCTGGAAGGCAGGGACCCTGCCCCCACCTGCCCCAACCTCTGGGACCTTACCACCTGCCATTCTGTCTAGTCCCTCCCACTGATCTCTGCCTCGCGCTGGCTGCTGAAACGTGGGGAGCTCTTCCTGGTGGAGGAGGCGGGGCTCTTCCGGAAGATCGCCAGCCGGCCTGCCTGCTACCTCTTCCTGTTCAACGATGTCCTGGTCATCACCAAGAAGAAGAGGTGGGCTCCCCGCGTTGGCCTCAGGGATGGGGACCAGTAGGGGCAGGCGGCAGTCTGGAGCCCTCCGACTCAGCCATGACCCCTGCAACGTGGCTGTGTGGGTCCTCTCACCCGGGAAGCTGGGCTGCCACGGGAACATGGGGGCTCCAGGCCGCTGTTCCCTGGGCTCTGTGTGTGTGTGTGTGTGTGTTGGCGGGGAGTGGGGCTCGGCGCCTGGCCCCAGCCGCTGACCACCTGTGTCCCCGCAGTGAGGACAGCTACGTGGTTCAGGACTACGCCCAGCTGGACCACATCAAGGTCTGGAAGCTGGAGCCCACAGAGCCCTCTCTGCCAGGGGGTGGCAACCGCAGCTCCTCCGTGCCCCACCCATTCCAGGTGACCCTGCTACGGAACAGCGACGGCCGCCAGGAGCAGATCCTGCTGTCTTCGGACTCTGCGTAAGACAGGAGGCCTCCCAGAGGGGGGGTGGCCCCTAGAGGCACGTGCATGGAGTTCGGGAGCATAATTGTCTGTTCCTCAGTTGCGACCTGGCAGCTGTTTCTGAGCACCTGCTGTGTGCCAGGCACTGCCTCAGGCACCAGGAACAGAGCTGGGCCCACAGCAGCCCCTGTGGGTCTCAGGTCTCCAGAGGGGATGCAGTGGACTGTCCCGTGACCAGGAGTGGGAAGGAAGGAAACAGGAGGTGTAGGTGGGAATGGTGAGGAAAACGTACTGGCCAGGTGGCATTTAGGTCCGCTCTGAGGAGGGAGCGGAGGACGGTCTAGAGAGGAGCAGCCAGGCACAGGCTCTGGGCCCAGGGCTACAGCACAGTGACCACGGAACAAAGACCCCCTGGGGAAGGGAGGGAGGAGGCCTCAGTCGTGTTCTCTCTGTCCCCCAGGAGTGATCGGGCCCGGTGGATCACGGCGCTCACCTATAAGGAGCAGCAGTGGCAGGGCCCCAGCAACAAAGGAGGTGAGGGTGGGGTTCCCTGGAGAGGAGCCCCTTGCCCAGGGGCCAGCCTCAGCCCCAGGCGTGGCTGTGCTGCATTGTCCGGGGAGGTCTGTCCCCCTGGCTGTGGTTGTGCCCTGGCCCCTCTGCACACTAGATGCTTGGCCCTGGGAAGCAGGCGCTCCTGTCCTGTGTCCCCGAGGCACCCACATTCCCACCGGGCCCTGAAGCTGGTGCTAGAGTCTGCTGGGGCGTGGAGCCCTGCCCACCGGACCACACTGCCACCTCTGCTTTCCTCGTGCAGACCTGCCCCAGGTGGAGGTGACCAAGGCTTACTTCGCCAAGCAGGCAGACGAGATCACACTGCAGCAGGCGGACGTGGTGCTGGTCCTGGAGGAGGAAGACGGTGAGCCAGGGTGCCAGCAGGGCGAGGACGGCAGAGAGCAGGCAGGGGCATCGGGACAAGGGCGGTGATGTGCGCCGGGCACAGGCAGTGCAGGAGCAGGGTGCCCGGGCACAGGGAGTGATGGGAGCCGGGACGCAGGCAGGGCGGGGTCAGTGGAGTTGGTCTGAGGGCACTGGGTGCGGGGGCAAGGGGTGCTACGCCCGCAGGACCTGCCTCACCCGCCCTCAAGGACCTCATCTGGGAGAGAACTTAGGACTAGGCCCAGTGGTGCACACCTGTAATCCCAGAGACTGAGGCAGGAGGGTCACAAGTTTGAGGCCAGCCTGAGCAACTTAGCAACTTGTAAGATCCTATTCTCAAAGAATTTTTTTTAAAAGGCTGAGCGCCTGTAATCCCAGCCCTTGGGAGGCTGAGGCAGGAGCGTTGCTTTGAGTCTAAGACCAGCCTGGACTACAAAGTGAGACCCTGCCTCAGAAAAATCATTGAGATGTAGCCCAGTGCATAGGCCCTGGGTTCAATCCCCGGGACCACTCACACACGAAAGAGGAGGATGGGGAAGACTTTGTCTCCAAGTCACAGGACCCCAAGTCTTCTCACTGTGCCCCAGGTGTAGAGGAGGGGGCGTCTGCTGTCCTCGGAGCTCCCTCAGGGAAGGCCTAGCATTAACCAGCACTGGGCACCCGGTGCAGTGAGCCCAGCACCTCTGTGACACATTTTGTCTCCCGAAGCAGGGCAGGACAGTGATTGATACTGAGACATGGTCCTGGTGACCTCGGAGCAGCCACGTGGGGTGCAGGGTCATGTGACTGCCTCTCACGGGCCCTCCGCCTCTGCCTTCAGGGTGGCTCCGTGGAGAGCGGCTCCGGGACGGGGAGACGGGCTGGTTCCCCGAGGACGTTGCCCACCGCATCACCAGCCCTGTGGCTGTGGAGGACAACGTGCGCCGGATGGAACGGCTCCGGGTGGAGACGGACGTGTGACGGCTCAGGAGCCAGCCTGTGGTGGGCACCGCCATGGCCCTGTCTGAGCCCGGGGAGCACAGGGGGCCTTTCCCGGGGCCCTGCATGGCTTCCCGGCTTGTCCCAACCTTGTGGCTGAGCACGCAGCTCTGAACAGTCCATACAAGGGCGGTCACACTTGGACTCCAGGGGAGATCCTCCAGGCCAGGGTTGAGTGAGTCCTGCTCGGCCCCGCCGCCAGCGCCTGCACATGGCGCCTCCCACCGGGCTGCACCCGGCTGACCACATTGGCCCTCCGTGAAGACTGTGGGTACTGTCTCCCCTGTACCTGTCCTGCCTTAGGGTGGGGTGAGAAGGACCCCGCATCCGAGATCTGGGCCGTCGGAGGGAGGGACCTGTTGTCAGGAGTCAGGACTTCGAGTTTTTAAATAATATTAAAGCATTTCTTTAAAACTTGGGTTTCTACGACAGATCTAAGCCCGGTAGAGCCACCGCCACACCCATCCCAGTGACATCCTCAGTGCCCTGGGGTGGGACTGGCACCCCGTGTGTTAACTCCCGTGGGACCAAGAGTGGCAACCACTGGACCCTGCAGCGCTCAGCCTAGCCACAGGGTCAAAGGCCTTGAGTCCAGCAGGGCTGTGACAGCCTTCTGCAAGTCCTGTCCTCCATGGCCTCCCCTCTAGGGACAGCCTGGGCTGGGCTGGGCTAGGCAGAAAGACTGAGCCCCACTAATGTTCCTGGCCTTTCTCAGTCCAGAGGTGCTGTTAGGAGGGTGGGGGCCTAGAACCTGCCCCGACTTCCTGGGCCTGGCTTCTATGTGAGTTGAGAGCTGGCTTTCCAGGTGTGAGCCAGAATTAGTGCCACCGGAGCAGCCGCCTCTGGTGGCGGGGGGCAGGGTGTGGGAAAAGCTGGACCTGGTGGCGGAGGGACCCCACCCTGTGTTCTCCGTGGCCTTGGGCGGCCACCAGTGCTAAGTCGAAGCTCATCCTGGTGAAGCAGGCCTTGGGCTGGGGAGAAAGGCACGGTCTGGGAGTCGACCCTGGGGCCCAGCCTCTCCCACCCCTATACACACATCTGGAGCCTCGATTTCCCCATCTGTGGGCTAGGTTAACTCCCTGCCCTTCCTTTGCAGCTTCTGTGGGTAAGCTGGCGGCACATGCCAGATACGCTTGTGCTCAGCAGGTGGGCAGCATGTGGTGTCCACCAACTGCCCGTAGCCTCCTGTTGTCCTCAGATCTGACCCGGAAGGACATGGTCCAGGAGGAGTGGCTGGTCCTCACTTGTCATTGGGTGCAGGGGGCTCTGCTTAGTCTGCAAGTAGGGAGAGCCACAGCCTCAGCGAGGGGGGTGGGGGCCAACCCAGGGCCCCATGGGAGTCCGGGTCACCTGACAGCCCAGGCCGCACCTGCGTGGGACAGCCGGCCTCCCTGGCTGTCAGGAAGCACCTGAACAGCTAGCAGGCAGCAGGACAAGGCCACCCTGGCTTCCCACCTGGAGGTGACCCGTGCCGAGCAGGTGGGTTCTTGACTTCAGCCTACCTTGTGTCAGGTATCTAGGCAACCCTTTTCTGGTCCCCTGGAGAACAGGGTCCTGGGAAAGTATGCCAAGTGTGAGGGTCAGGTCCCTAGCATGGGGCTTGGGGGACGGGCCCCGTCTCACTGTATTAGCCTGAGCAGTCCCTAAGCTGCGTGGACCCTCCAGAAGGGAAAGTGAGGCTCAAGGCACTGCCCACTATAGAAGTCAGTGGATCTGTGGGGCCGCCAACCCTTCGAATTGCCATTGGCCAGCTCCAGCAAGGCTAGTGCCCTGGACGGAGTCAAGTGGCCTCTATCCCACCCAGCCCGTGGCAGGTGCCCGGCCTGCCCTCAGCGTCGCCCTGGGAGGGAAGCTCAGGTCCGCATCCTGGCAAACCTCGTGGAGGCACAGGGTAGATACCGGTGGGAAGTGGGTCCAGGTGGGCACCCAGCTTGGGCCTCCCTGGGCAAGTGGCAGCACAGTGTGTGATTCAGGGCGCACAGAGGCAGGAGCTGAACCCCGGTGTCCACACCAGCAGCCCAGGCCGTGCCAGTGACTCCACAGGCTGCTGGCTTTTTGACCCAGGAGCACCAGGTAGAGCCGAGTCCATCACCCTTCTGCGGTAGGTGCCTTGGCCCCCGCCCCGCTGGCCCCCAGTCCCTGCCCCCGTGTATGTTCCATGGGGCTGGGTCACAGAAAGGAAGGCGGCTCACAGGACTGACTGCTCCTCTCAGCCCGGCCCTGGGTGATGCCAGTCTACGCATCCAGCTCTTCCCAGTGGGCACTGTCCTGCCTCCCTTCCACCAGCTCCCCCACTCCATCCCCTGCCAGCCATGAGGGGAATCCCTGGAGCGCCCCCCTGCTGGCCAACCCTGGCGGTGCAGACTGGGCCTTAGGGTAACCGATGCGCTGAGCCCGGGGCTCTGGGGCTGCACCCCAGGGTTCCAGTGCCACCACATCTCTCAGGGCCCCTCTGCCTCCAGCGTTTGCCCCATGCCAGGGTCGACCCTACCCCGCAGCTTCCATGCCCACAGCTCTGGTCCCAGCAAGACTCCCCGACCTGGGCCAGACAGCGTCACGGATTCTGCTCTTTGCTTTCTTGACCTTGGACCCCTGACATTTTGGGTGTCACAAGTCGCTCCCCCAGTTGCCACTTCTGGCCAACAGGCTATCAGTGTGCCAGATGGAAGGGGTGAAAGATGGCATCTGTCACCTGTAACATTTGTCCTCTTCTTGCTTTTGTTTTTTTCAGAATTCCTTTTAAGGTGTTCTTTTTTCTTTCTTTCTTTCTTTTGAGACAGGGTCTCACTCTGCAGCCCAGGCTGGTCCTGAACTCACTACGGAGCCCAGGCTGGCCTTGGACTTGGCAATCCTCCTGCCTCAGCCTCCCGAGTGCTGGGATCACAGGTGTGCGCCACCACGCCCAGCTTATGTGGTGCTGGGAAACTGGACCTAGGGCCTTGAGCTGGCCTGGCAAGTGCTTTCACTGCTATGCCAGTCCTCCAGCCCCTCCTTTTAAGGATGTTAAAGACACATTTGGAGACCAAGAAGACTCAGGACATCCTTTGTGAGACCCCCCACTGCACCTGCAGGGGCCGCAGCCATGCTGAATAGCATCGAGTAGATTTTCTAGCTGGTTAAGGCTGATGTTTAATTTGTGGTTTTGTAAGCTTTATGGGTTTTATAGGATTTCTGGGGCTTTACCACTGACCTATGTGGAGTCCTTACCAATTCAACAATCTCCTGTCCCTTGTGGATTTCGCAGACGTGAGCCTGACCCCCACCCCGCCGATTTCATGGCAGCTGCTCTCTCCTCAAGTTATCGTGCCTCCACCTGCCGATTGTCCCCTGATGGTGCTTGCTGCCAGGACCACTGGCTCTGCAGAGGTAGTAAGGGAGACATGACGGCACAGACATCTTCCAGTTCTTAACCCAGGTCCAGGTCTACGGTGTCCGGCATGGAGCCCTTGCATTCTGGAAGGTCAGTCAGTGATGCAGCACATGTCACCAGAGCCTGAGAACACAGCCAGAAGCAGCGGGGGCAACGGTGGCCACTGGGGGAGGGGAGCATGCAGGGCCTCACGGATGGCAGTAACTGGACAGACCCAGCTCAACAAGAGGCCTGTGTGTACGCTCGGTCAAGAGGTCCCTCCTGTGCCCGTGGCGCTCAAGTCAACACCCCAGAGGGTGCTGAGCTCTGGCCAAGGACCTTTGCTGACTTCCCCCCCACCCACCCACGTGCACAGACGGATCTCCTGGGTTTGACCAAGGTGCTGCTCTGTCGCAGGTATTTATGCAGAGAGCTCGCCATCAATGAGGAGCACTTCCTGACTTCATCAAGCCCGGAAGGGGCCGAGCTGCTTTTCCCGTTTACAAAGCGTCTCCATCAACTCGCACTGGGTAAGCTCACAGTGTCCTGGAGGCCCGGACAGCCGCCTGTGCCAGGGCCCGTGGGAGCCGGTGCAGAGTCAGGCGCAGACCTGTCGCTGCAGCTTCATGAACTTGAGCTACTGGTTTCATCACATTTTTGGTCTACCTACACCAATCCCGGCAGTCTGTTTTCCCAAAATGTGTCTACTTCCGTGTCCCAGCATCACGGTCCCCAGTCCAGGGTCCCCTTCTTCTGGGAATGCTGTGTCTGCAGCTGATTCCCGCTTCTGCTGTATTTTTCTCCCTTCCTGTTTTAAAAATCAACGATCTACTGATTAATCTTCAAGGAAGGACGTTTGATTTTTTTAAAATGTTCCAGGGTAGGCGTGTACCTCGGGTGCAGAATCTGCCTAGGACATGTAAGGGCCTGGCATCCACCCAGCCCCGTGCACGCAGTCACTTGGACTCACACAGTGCCTGCTAGCCTTATTCTCCACTCGCTGGGTATGAAGTTTTCGTGTGTAAGTGTGTAGTGTATATGTAACATGTCCCAACATACACAGTATATGTATATAGCCTTGTGGTGGCACTCAGATTTTACTAATCCTGTTTTGCTGGCTAAACCTAATGGCTTTCATAAAGAACGCCTCTGGCTAGATTCGTTTCTACGTTAAAGCCACCTAAGTCTAGGAATGTGAAAGCCCCAAGCATGTGTGTGCACGGACGTTCACAGGCAGCCCTCCTTCGCAGGGTACGTTGGTGCCTTGGTTGGTGTGTTGAGGTCCAGACTCGCTGGCTCTTAAATGCTACCTGACGGTCTCTCTTGGGTCTTCTGTGTAACCACCCACACTGGAGTTCGTCACCCTGTTTGCTGTGAACGCTTGCCTGCCCTTCTGCCCAGCCCACCGTGGATGGCGCCAGCCGCCTGAGGTCGCCACCCATAGCACAAGGCCCAGTGGCCCCCCTTGTGGATTAACAGGGATCGTTGGCTCCCACATGGTGCACGGTAAGTGTGTGAAAAAGAACCCCCGGTCCCTCCGGGGCCCCTTGTTTCCCGGAAGAACTTTGGGTCAGGCCACAAATGCCCCAGAGACCCAGCGCTGATGCTGGCTTCATGCATTGTGACCGTGCAGCTGGATGTGAACCACGGGTTCCAAAATTCTTTCTCCAAAACTTTTAAGATGGGAAGTGGCGCTTTTCTGCTTTCGCTCGCTATGAGAGCCCCTCCGTCACCCCCTCCCCACCCCTGTTCACTGCCTAGGCGCCTCAGGACCTCGCTCCGCTGACGCCCTTGTGCATGCGCACCGTGGCCACCTTTGTTTGGCTTTCTTCCACCAGGAGGGTGAGAACCTCCTGCTCACAGCCGATTCGCGGCCACGGTATTATCTCGCTTTGATGTCCAGGACTTCCGTTAGGCGGCCCTTGACCATTTCGTTCTATTAACCTTTCTCTCGTGTGTCCCCCCTTAAGCCTCCACACGGCATTCGGGATACGCTCAGCTGGCCGGGCCACGGCAGGGGACGCTCCACTCCTACCCTGTGACCACAGCGAGCAGCCGTCTGCTGGCGCGTTCCTGTGCCCCGTGACCCCTCAGGCAGCCCTTGTCCCTCCTGGTGTCTCAATACAGCGGCCACTGGTATGTCTCCCAGTGTCAGGTGGTTCTTTGCCTGTCCGTGCTGACTTGGACTCCTCCTCCCTCTGCTGTGCAGGATTCTAGGCCTCGGGAGGGATCAGCCACCTTGGCTGATGCCGGAGGGGAGGCCACGGCCCAGGCCTCCGGGGGAGCAGTGGACCATCAGGGCAAAGTGTCACCTGTCACAGTCTGAGTCTACACTCATCTGCTGCCAGAAGACCTCCCCTCCACCTCTGCTTGGACGTCAGGCCCTGGACCCATACCTTCGTGAGCCCAGGATGGTCACAGTGGGGCTGGACGGGGTAAGCTCACCCTCTACCCCTCTGCACAAGCCCTGCCCTCTTCCCTCTGGCCAGTCCTCCCTCACACAGGCTTGGGGACCAGCTGCTGACTTTCTGAATTTGGGGACATCTTATTTTGCTAGCCCATTGGCCTGGTTAGAGGAAGTCTTGGCAGCCTCCCAGAAAGCCCTGGAGCCCAGGATGAGGTCCGGGGGCTCCCTAGCACCCCTTCTCTGGGGGAGGGCCACTGTCTAGGTGTCCCTGGCTGGGCACATATCCCTGTCTGAAAGCCTCCATGCTAGCGGAGTGGGAGGCCATGCTAGGCCCACACAGAGTCGCAAAGACACGGGCCGTGAGGAAGCCCCTGGCTCCTTTAACTCAATGGCTTTACACAGACCCCATGGTACCCGCAGGTAGCCCCAGGCCCCACCACACTGATTCCAGTCTTCCTGGGACAGGCAGTTTCCCACTGACCCGGGGCTGCCAGGGTAGGCAGCACTGCCCATAAATATCTGTACATAAATATGACTGGGCTGCATGTCCGCGTAGAGATGGCCGGCTGCAAAAGTCCAAGCCTAGCACCAGAAGAGCAGCACGCTCACAGGACTGGGCCATACCTGCCCTGGCAAGGGCAGTGCTTCCTCAGCACTGCGGGCCTGGCACCAGATGGGGCAAGGTTTCTCAAGACCCAGTGCACTCCCTGGGGCTTTCTGCGGCCATACGAAGGCCTGGCACAGCGAGAGGCTGCAGAGCTGTCCACAGCCCTCCACTGCAGCCCACATTGTCCATGGCTCTCCAGAGGGGCAAGGCCAAGCGTCCTGGGTGCACGCGGCGTTTGTCACCACAGGCCTGGTCCCTCAGTGGCTTCTGGTAGCAGTGTCCATCGCAGGGTATCCTGGACTAGTGCTTGGTGTCCCTGCTGCCGAGCTGAGGTTCTGTCCTGTTGGAAGCTGGCTGTGTGTCTGGGGCCAAAGGAGAAAGAAGGGTCAGTACAGGGTGACCAGCCAGGTGAATGGCACAGCCAGGGGCCATGCTGAGGCCTCCAGGCCTTCAGCAGCTAAGCCCAAAGGGGACAGCAACCACCCTCTCCTCCCAGCACTGTCCAGCCTCATCTCTGAGGTCCAGGGTAGTGAGGTCATGCACTGCCATGAGGGGCTCTCCTCTGAGTGCACCCCCTCCTGGTGAGCCCATGAGGGGTCCTCCAGTGCCTTACCTGTGCCCAGGGCTGAGGATAGGCTCTTGGGGACCTGAGAGGGCCCACCTGCGAGGGACAGACAGCAGTCTGGGTTGGCAACAGGGACGGGGAGCAAAGCTAGCCCCACTGAGGCCTGCAGGAACCCCACCCCAGCACCCCTCTTTCCGTCTCAATGCAAGTGGTAGGGCCCACCCTTTCCCTCCCAGGATAGGGCCGGCAGGACTTCAGGGCTGCACGAAGAGGGGCTCCCCCAAGGCTAACCAATGCCCACTCAGGGCTAGGGCTCCCAAGGGCTGTGAGGCTCTGCCCCACTGGCTCAGCTTCTGACCCACACAATGTCAAAGCTGGTCCCAGAGGTGCCCGGCATGCACTGCCGCATCTGACCACTGGGTGCCACTGTGCACAGCAAGCTGCTACCTCCGCTGGCTTCCCCCGGCCTCGCCTACCGTGGGAAGCGGCCGCCTCCTCTCCTGGTTCTTAAAGCAGTTATGAAGCTAGGACTACCTTGGAGAGGCTCAGGAAGACGCACCCATATACGGTAGCCAGCCCAACTTGGGTGTGTCCAAGCTGACCTCAGGCCTGGCCACATCAGAGCCTTTGAGCTGGTCCCATCCCACACAGGCCCTCAGCCAGCAACCCCCCTCCCACTGCAGATCAGGCCAGAGAGCTGATTAGGGGGCAGTAGGAGGCCTGGGCTGGCCAGAGGGTATGGAAGGCTGAGGCCTGCTGTTGATGGAGGGCACACACAGCAGGACCCCAGGGCTTGGGGGCCGAAAGGCCGCTCCCTTGCTCTGTCCATAGGTACGGGCAGGCACAGGCGTACTCTAAAGCAGCTCACACACAGGCAGGAACTCACTCCTGTGCCAGTCCAGGCATGCACTGGAGCACATGCTTACATCATACAAAGACATTGCTATGTACATGCAAATTCACACACTGCCAGGCAGGCACATGTGTGCAGGGTTGGCATGCCAGCGGATGCTCACACAGGGCTCACCTAACCTTTCCCAGGAACAAGGCCATCTATGGGCACGCGTGAGGGGCTGCGGCCATCCAGGCAAGGGCAGTGTGCTCGCAGCTGGCGGCGCTGCCCATCCTGGCCCACAGGTAAGTGGCCCAGAGGCTCAGAGCCTGTCCCAGCAGCCATGTGGACAGCGTATGTAGCCGGCACTGAGGGACAGGGGTCCCTGCTGCTGGCCGAGCTCAGCCTGCTTAATGGTATGGGGGGGGATGTGTCCTCCCACCATCCCCTGGGGCCGGGCTCACCTTCCTGGCACGTGGGTCCTGTGTAGCCATCCACGCAGTGGCACTGCCCAGTGATGGAGTCGCAGCCAGCTCCACCCCCGCAGTTGCAGCGCAGCGCACAGCCAGGCCCGAAGTGACCCCCTCTGCAAGCTGTCGGGTGGGAGGGGTAGAAGCATGAGCACCTCCCTGGCCTGCCCCGGACGTTGGGGCTCCCAGGTGCTGAGACCTCGGGCCGCAGTTTCCCCGCAGGAGCATGGCCGTGGCAGCATTCAGTGGCAGTGAGCTTCTGCTCAGGTAAGCGCCAGCCCTCAGGGCACGTGGGCTGCTCAGGTTCTGCTTGGTAAGAGGAACCGGGTCCTGGCAGCTCTACCAGGGCTCGCAGGCCCAACAGCCACAAGCTCGGGTATGCAGCCCGACACCCCTCGCTGGTCTAGGGAGCCACACCCCTCTTTATGTCCCTACTCCTGCATGGCTGGCAGAGACATTTTCCCTCCAAACCGGGGACTCCTCCCGTTACTGAAGCCTCCAGCCCCACCAGGGCTGCCTGGCACTCCAGGCGGCCCTGGCCAGCTGGGGTGGGAGCTCCATACGTAGGGCTGCGCATCCTGGGAGCTGCCCCTCCCCAAGGGCCTGGGCTGGGCACAGAGGCTTCAGGTGCCAACCTGGGTGCACATAAGTGGTACTTAAGCCAAATGGTCAAACTTCATTGACCATGCGGAATCCTGGTCCCCACGGGACTCTCCACTCACCCAGGTCACATGCAGCTCCTGTGCGCCCCGGAGGACAGAGGCAGCGGCCACTGGCAGCATCACAGGGCACCCCCTCGCTGCAGTCACAGCGCTGGCGGCAGCCCTCTCCAAACGTGCCTGGCTCACAGCCTGGTGGGGTCAAGGGGGTCAGCATCCCTTTTCATCCTGCGCTCTGGCCGGACAAGGTCAGACCTGGGGGCTGGGTCGGAGCCCAGGAATCATGGAACACTCACCCCTCTCACAGAACTGGCCATGGAAGCCAGCAGGGCAGAGGCACTGGCCACTGACAGGGTCACAGGGGGCTCCTTGCTGACATTCACAGGACCCCTGGCAGCCAGCTCCGTAGAAGCCAGGGGGACAGGCTGCAGGAGGAGTCTGGTTAGAGCCAGCCACGGGCATGAGGTGGCAGAAACCAGCCTTCCTGGGGAAAGCAACGGGCCAAGGACTCGGGGACCCCAGAGAAGCCCCACAGATTCCCCACCAGTGGCTCCCTTGTCACAGACCCAAGGGAGAGGTGAGGCCTCTGGCTGAGTAAGAGCCCAGCCTCACCTGCCCCTCGGCAGCCCACCTGGGCACAGCTGCCTCAGAGCCCAGCCACAGGCAGCAGCCATGTCTCAGGGGTCCCCCTAAGCAGACACAGAGGCCAGCCCAGGACCCGCAAAGCCAGGCACTGCCCTTCACAGCAGCTGCAGCACCACCAGGCCGGATGCCCACCCCACGACTTACAGTGCTCACAGGCCGGGCCGTAGAAGCCGGGGCCACAGTGGCAGGCACCCGTGGTGGGCTCGCAGGTACCATTGTGGTGACAGGTGCATTCCAGGCGGCAGGTGGGGCCATAGCGCCCAGGGGGGCAGGCTGGGGGCGGGCAGGAGGGCAGTCCTCAGCCCCACCCCGACCCAGGCCCCCACAACGTCTCGTGGCCCGGCTCCCTAGCACAGGACTTACGTGGGGGCACTGGGGTCCCACTCACCCTGCTCGCAGTGCGGCCCCATCCAGCCCAGGCCGCAGGTGCAGCTGCCGTCAACAGCGCTGCACAGTCCCCCGGTCCTGCAGGCGCAGGCGTGCGCACAGCCCACACCAAACCACCCAGGGGTGCAGCCTGGGGACAGAGGACAGCACTGCTAGGGTGCCAGCCCCCACAATGCGACCACTCTGTCCCCCTGCTAATTCAGGTGGCAGTTGCCATTGCCAGGACAGCCTAGGGCCGAAGGGCCCTCAGCTACCCATAAAAGGGGCCCACCCACCCACCCAGACTGGGGAGAGGGGGTCCCCTCCAGGCCTGAGAATCAGCTGGGCCAGCTAGAGCGAGGGATGGAGTCGGCTCCTCCCTGAGTGTCCTACTGTGTGATTGTCACTGGTGTCCATCCTGGGATGGGGACACAGCTAGGTCACGTCTGCCCCTCAGATGCAGAGGCTCCCCCGTGGCCCAGGTAAGCCTTTGGGGTGAGGGTGGTGACCCCTCATAGAAGACCAAGGCAGGGGCCAGGCCATGAGCTACGGGCGAAACCTGGGAGCAGACGTGGACATGGCCCAAACCGCCATCTCTGTCCCCTGCATCTACCTGCTACTTGTCACAGCCACCCTCCCTCTGCTGCGGCCTTTGCCTGGCATCAGGGACAATGCCCTCCAAAGGGGACGTGACCAGGAAGTGGGCTCCAACTCACCAGAAAACACTGTCTGCCCCTCCCAGGGCAGGAGCGGTCCTGGGTCAGAACCTGGAGCCCCACGGCCACCCCTGCAGCTCACCCAGAGATCTGCACAGCGTCCATGCACCCTGTCCTCCCAGCAGCCACTCACCGTGCTCACAGTGGGTGCCAGTCCTCCCCGGAGGGCAGGTACAGGTGCCAGCCACAGGGTCACAGGTTGCTCCCTGCCCACACGAGCACACACTGGCACAGTGGGGGCCGAAGCGGCCCTGCAGACACGCTGCCGGGGAGGAGGGCAGCAGGTGAGCCAGGCCCAGCCCACGGTCCCCTCGCCTCACCGCATTGTCAAGCTCAGAGCCCCGACAGGATGGCAGGGGACGATGGCAGGGTGGCCTGTGTCTGCCCAGATCAGGCTGCCAGCTCAGACTTCTCATTTCTCTCCCACAGACTGCCAGAGGCTGTGCCCCAGGACCTGTTCCGTGGACGCACTGCGACCCCAGCCTCCCAGGTCCCAGGTGTGGGAGTTCCACAGGACTCAGGAGAGGCCCCTTCCTGGCCACAGTCAAGCCCCAGACTGACACAGTTAGGGAGGGGATAGCACAGCACACGGTTGCTGTGGCCCAGGCCAGAGGACCGGGGGGGACCCAGGGGTCACATGGACACGCCCAGGGCTGGGAGCCCCTCTGCCACCTCACTTTAACTTAGCCCGGACCAGGCCGAACAGGAGAGGAACAAGGGGTTGGGGGTGGGCAGGCAGGGGCTGGAGACGAGGTGAAGGCCCCCCAGTCCTACAGCCCAGCCACTCACTGAGGCTGCAGTTGGCCCCGAGATAACCAGCAGGGCAGTGGCAGGCGCCAGTGGCCGCATCACAGGAGCCCCCGTTGAGACATCCACACAGCTGCTCACAGCCTGGCCCATAGTGCCCGGGTGGACATCCTGCAGGTTGTGGGTCACTGTCAGGAGGGAAGGGCTCAAGACTCCCCCGCCCGCCTCCTGAACATGACTCTGCTGTCCCTGTGAGGACCCACATCCCACCCCCCAAAGCCAGCCTGGGAGACGGAGGGGGCTGAGCTCAGCAGAGGAAACTCCAGGCCCCTGGGGCGCAGGGCAGCACTCACGTTGCACGCAGCCAGGGCCGTGGTAGCCGGCAGCACACGTGCAGGCCCCTGTGATGGGGTGGCAGGCCTGGTTCTCGCCAGGACACCGACACAGCTGCCCACAGTCCTCTCCAAAGGCTCCGGGCGGGCAGGCTGGGAGCAGGCGGGCAGGGTCAGTGCTGGGCCAGCCTTGGGATCGGGCAGGCCCTAGCTGGTCCCCTTGGAGGTAGAAGCCTGGGAGGAGGGGGCACCTACTCTGTTCACAGCCTGGCCCGGCAAAGCCAGGTGGGCAGCGACATTCTCCGGTGACGTGATGGCAGGAAGCTCCGGGTGGGCAGCGGCAACGCTGGGCACAGGACTCCCCGTACCAGCCACGTGGGCAGGCTGCAGGAAGGACGTGGGCTGGGGAGGCTCCCAGGGAAGAGGCCAGAGCTGGCCCAGCACGTGCCGTGTGGGGGACCCCCCCACCATCCCACACAGGGCAGTGCTCACCATCCTCACACCGAGAGCCGCTCCACCCAGGGGGACAGAAGCAGGCCCCTGTGATGTGGTGGCAGGTGGCACCCCGTTGGCAGGCACAGCGCTCCTCGCAGTGAGCCCCAAATGTGCCCTGAGCACAGGCTGCAGAATGAGACAGCAGGAGGGAAGGACCTACGTCATGGGGCTACTGTGCCCCGGGATCAGGGGACCAGAGTCCAGCTGCAGGGGGAGGTGGGGTGAAGGGTCCAGGGCTTGGCCAGTGATTCCCTGCTTTGGAAGGCAAACACAGAGGCCGAGGCCTGTGTGCCCTGCCCCCACAGGGCCCAAGGAGCCAGGGGCCTCTCGGAGTCTAGAGACGCATAGTCAACACTTCCTGTCCCAACATAACAAAGAGAGGTGGACCCCCTACACTGCCCGCTGGGTACAGACCCCACACAGGGGACTTAGGGGCAGCTCCAACCACAGCCCCACACCCTTGGCCCAGCAACAGCCAGGGCACGGTGCTCTGCCCACAGCAAGTCTGTGAGCGCCCAGGGACTCACGCCGCAGGGCGCTCCAGCTGCTTCGGCCACTCACCGTGCTGGCACTTGTCCCCAGTCCAGCCAGCAGGGCACAGGCACTGGCCCGTGTGCCGGTCACAGAGTCCCCCGTTGAGGCAGTAGCAGCTGAGCTGGCAGCCAGCTCCATAGTGTCCGGGGAGGCATTCTGGAGGGACAGGGCGGAAGAGGATCTCATCCTCAGGGGCAGGGGTCTGCCGGGGGTCCACAGGAACCGCAGCCCGGGCTCTCTGCACCAGCTGGGCACTCTTGGGCCCTGACCCTGGGCAGATGCTGCCACCCCCAGGCCTGGGAGTCACCTTGGCCAACCGAGCTCACCATCCTCACAGGCCACACCGGCCCAGCCCTCAGGGCACGTGCAGCGGCCAGACGCAGGATCGCAGCTCCCTCCGTTTCGGCAAAGGCAGGAATGGTGGCAGTTCTTGCCATACAGGCCGGCGGGGCAGGCTGGGTGAGGGAGAGGGAGCGAGCTGCGGCACCCACTGCCAGGGCCCCCCGGGATTCTGCAGCCTCCAGCAGCGGGGGTGGGGACCTTGCCTGGGGCTATCTCTAAGGTGACCAACCCCAGGCCCCTGCTGGAACCACAAACCTGCCGTTGGGGGACACGACACTGAAGGGCATGGTCCTGTGGCCTGAGCAACCCTCTTCCTCCTCTCCTGGGGCCCTTGGGATGCAACAGTCCCAGCACCCCTGCTGCCCATCCCGGCATCTCCTGCTCATGTGACCCTACACAGGTCCTGCAAGAAGCCACCCTCTAGGCCTGGACCTGGTCCCTCGACTCCTCAACAGGGCTCACCCTGCAGGCAGGTGGGTCCCATCCAGCCAGGGGCACAGTGGCACTGCCCATGGACAGCATCACAGGAGGCCCCATTGAAGCAGGTACAGGCCTGACTGCAGTTGAGCCCGTAGGTAAGGGCCGGGCAGGCTGCAAAGGAAGAGGGCGTGGTCAGGAGGCTGAGGCAGGGGCCAGGGTCCTGGGGTTACGGGGCCCAGCCCTCCCTCTCTGACCAGGGCCACCCCGCTCTCTCTGACCAGGGCCACCCGCGTGGCAGAAGAAGCACAAAAAAGGACCATGTGAGTCACTGGGGGCAAATCTCTGTGGTCAGTAACTGCCTGCCAGGCCCAAACAGCCAGGGCCGGGCCAGAAACCACGTTTCCTGTGGCGGTCCCAGTCCCTCTGGCACCCTAGGCTGAGTGGGGCCTCACATACGCTGTGCGCAGCGGGGGCCCCAGCGGCCCGCCGGGCAGATACAGGAGCCATTCACAGCGTCGCAGGCAGCCCCGGCGAAGCAGTCACAGGCACCGCGGCAGTCCAACCCAAAGAAGCCAGCGGGGCAGGCTGCGGGCGGGAGTGGCTGTGAGGAGCCGCCGGCCGGCTCAGGGGCCCCTTCCCCGCTCACCCCCGGCCAGCCACTTACCACGCTCACAGAAGCTTCCCCTCCAGCCGGGAGGGCAGGTACAGGCCCCGCTGACGTGGTCACAGGCTGCCCCATGTTCACACTGGCACTGCCGCCCACAGCTAGGCCCAAAGTAGCCCTGGGGACACGCTGAGACACGCAGCCCAGGCCCGGTCAGCCAGAGAGCCAGAAAGCCTGGCCTGGATGGCAGGACTTGGGGCAGGTCACGGCTTATGAAGCAGCCCCTCCCTAGCCACGGTGCAGGCACCTGGCCTACCCACATGCCACCTGCCGTGGTCCCCGTGCTTGGAAGCTGGGGGATCTGACAGCCCCGGGCATCAGCTTTACAATCCAGGACAACCTGCTGCCGGCCCACCCACCTCACCCTTGAGGGACAGCACACACGTGCTCCTATGGGTTAAGCCCTTCCCTGCCAGGTGTCCTGGGAGGTAGACAGGCCTGCTGCTCCAGGGGGGCCCCCGTCCAGTGCAAGTAGGTGGGTGGGAGCTAGGCAAGTGTGAACATACGTGTGTGCACACACATGCAATATGTGCATCACATGTGCAAACCACACATGCTTGCCGACACGGATGCTGCGGTGTGACTCGGGCTGGGAGGGGCGTGGCCGAGGCCGGAACAGGACTCACGCTGCTCGCACCACAGGCCCACGTAGCCAGCCTCACACAGACACAGGCCTGTGACGACGTCGCAGCTCCCATGGCCAGCGCTGCAGTTGCAGGGGTGGCTGCAGTTGGGCCCCCAATGGCCACTGTCACAGGCTGCAACAGAGCCTGGGGTCACCCTACATGGGCCTCAGCAGAGGTGGGGTGGGGTGCAGAGGCCCCCCCAAGACCAAGCAGGGAGGCAAGGACCCATACCTCTGTGGCAGTTGAGGCCAGTCCACCCAGGGGCACAGCTGCAGCGTCCAGTCGCCGGGTGGCAGTGCCCCTCATTGGCACAAGAGCACCTCATCTGGCAGCCAGGCCCGAACCAGCCCACTGGGCAAGCTGTAGGCCACGGGGAAAGGGTGAGTGTGGCTGCCCAACCCGTTCGCCCAAGCGGCCAGCCACAGGTCAGTGCCACACTCACCATCTTGGCAGTGGCTGCCAGCAAAGCCGGGGAGGCACAGGCAGGCTCCAGTCTCTGGGTCACAGCTGCCTCCGTGCTCACACGTACGGCAAATCTCCTGGCAGCCTAGCCCCCAGCGGCCCTCGGGACAATCTGGTGCCCCCCACCCAGTCAGTCTCCCCACCGCCTGGGCAGCACCAAACCCTCATGCCGTAAGCCCAGGTAGGGAGGGCCATTCCCCTCCTAGGGTGCCCTGGGGAGGGAAAGGCTGGACTCACCCCTAACCCAGGCACCACCTGCAGGGCATCCACCCACAAGGAGGAGCCCCAGCCTCAGGGTAGCTCAACAGAGCCTGCTAGAGGGGCAGCAGACCCCTGGAGGGGACAGGGGGCCCAGCAGGGCACAAGCCATGCCTAGGGCCTGGGTAGCCACAGAGCCTCCTCTACTATCCCAGGCTCAGTCCAGCGGGAGTGCTCAGAACTGGAATCCGCAGGGGCAGGGCCCACCCAATAGATCGCAGGACTGGGGTCAGGGTAAAAGGTTGTTTGGGCTGGATCCCCACACACAGCCCAGGACTAGCCCCACCTGGCGTTGTGCCGACAAGGGAGGAGGGATCCCGTGGGAGCGGCTACGACTCACCTGCCCCACAGTCCTCACCAGTCTTCCCTGGTGGGCACAGGCATTGCCCTGTGACCAGGTGGCAGGGGGCCCCACCGCAGGAGCAGGAGCCCGAGCAGTTCATACCAAATGTCCCCGCTGGGCAGTCTGCAAGAGAGAGTGGGAGGGGCCGCAGGCACCCAGTGGGGGTCTGCCCAGGCTGGAGCCTTCCTTCCCCCTGGGCCGCTACCCTACACAGGCTCTGCTTGAGCCCTGGCAGAACCCCGAGAACACAGACCGTAGGATCAGGCCAGGAGAGGCTGGGCAGGGGCCGCTGGAGCGGAAGCAGCCTGCTGGCCTCCTCCATGGTGACCAGGACCATGGAGAGCTCCCAGGCAATGGTCCAATCTGCTCTCCCTCCCCCCAACCCTGGTCTTCCACAGGGACCTCCTAGTTAGGACAGTGTCCCCAGATCAGGGGTACTGGCCCCGGGCGTCCCTCCCCACCAGCTGGGAGTTCTCCAGGGACTTGGCACCTGGGACTCAGAGACTCTGCAGCCACCAGACTGCAGTGACCTAGAGCTAGGGCTCTGGGGGCCAGGGTGAGCACCAGGACGTGGAGCTGTACGAGCCAGGATGCTGTGGGCAGAGTGGGGCTCTGGAGTCCCCCACACCCATAGTTCCATGAGAGAGCTGGAGGTCCCCCATATCTGTGGCTCCATTAGCGAGCTGTGAATCGATAGTTCCACGAGAGGTCTGGGGTCCTGCATAGGAGAGGCTTAGGGTCTCCCAGACACGCAGCTTCAGGGACAGGCCTGGGGTTTGCCACACCCATAATTCCACAGAAGGCCTTGTTGTACCCTACACTCACAGGTCCATGGGTGGCCTGGGGTCCCCAACACCTGCAGCTCCATGAAAGACCCAAGAATTCCCCACACCCATGTCTGAGAGGCCTGGGGTTTGCCATACCACAGTTCTGTGGGAACCCCTGGGATCTCCAAGGCCCCATGAGAGATCTGGGGTTCCCCCATACCCATGGCTACATGTGAGTGGGAGGGCAGTGGCCCAGAAATGACTGAGTCTCTGGCAGGACTGGCCAATCAGGTCTGCAGCAGGGCCTGGAATGGCCCGTGGGGCTAGCACGCCAGCTATGCTGGGCGAGGCCTGCCTTGGGCTTCCCACATCCACCTACCCTCAGGACCCAACCTCAGGACAAGACCAGGAGAGGCTCTGGGCCAGCGGCCCCCGCCAGGACAGAGGCTTCCCAGTTGCCACAGGGCAGCCCTGCTGACCGGACACCCTGGCCACTGCCAGGACGAAGCCAACTGAGGCTCAGGGCACAGATTGCAGCAGGCCCTCACCGTGGTTTGAGCCCAACACACATGCATGAGGAAGGCACCTGGACACGGCACGCACACACAGGCCCCAGGCCCTGAGAACCAGGAAAGGAGCCCAGCTCAGAGGATGAAGCACCCCATCAGGCCTCGGGGTCCTTCCTGGAAATGGGTGTCAGGCACCGGTCCGCAGGGTTCCCAGACCTAATAACAAGCAGGGAGCCTGCCAACTCTATGAAAGTACATGAGGCGCTTCTGGTAGCCCGTTCTTAGGAGGCTTTAAACTAACCAGGAAAGAAAGAAAAGACGCAGGGGTTGGGGCATGGAGGGGCCCGCCTCCTCCTCAGAGCATCCAGGGCTCCAGGGCAGGGGACGGAGGCCTTTCTCTGGGCGCCAGCGTGCACAGCAGGCAGAAAAGGGAGGGCCCGAGCCCAGTGGCACAGGCCTATAACCCAAGCACTCTGGGAGGCTGAGGCAAGGAGGATCGTGAGTTCAAGCCCAGCGTGGGCTACTCCAGCAACTGAGAAAGGCCCTGTTCCAAAATGAAAACTAAAAAATGGGCTGAGAATGTAGCTCAATGTGAAAGGCCCTGGGTTGACCCCAGAATCATCTTTAAAAAGTCACGGTACAGGGAGGTGAGCTACAGACGTGTATATCCATGTGCACTGGCTCACACATGTGTACACCTGTGGGCAGCACCTTCCTTCCTGGCCCTGCTCCAGGGCAACCAGGCCACCAGGGACACCAAAGGACCAACATCACTGGTCTGTCTCCCAGGCAGCTCCTCAGAAGTTCTCTGTACCTGCCCCGTTAGGTACGTACCCAGACCCACAGAGGAGCCTCTCTCCCCAGACGGGGCCCCAGGGGGCGCTGTGTCTCTGCGCCTGGGCCCACTCCCTCCAGCCAGGTCCCACATGCCCTGCCAGGACTCCCACACTGAGTACTGGGTCCACTCCCAGGACGAAGCAGGTGATCTTGCAGAGGAGCAGAGCCCTTCTGCCTTGAGCACCTCCAAGACAAACCCGGTGCTGCCACTGTGTGACATGGAGGGGGGTGGGAGGGGGGATGCTGGCAGGGAAAGGGGCCACCAAGACCTAGGCACCAGGGCTGACGGCTCTGAGCACAGGCCCCCCAGGGCCAGCCACTCACCTTGGCTGCAGTCTGCTCCCTGGTGGCCAGGGGGACACTGTCTCCCACACACGCCGCTCGTGGCATCGCAAGCCACGCCGGGTGGACAGGTGCACACCTGCTGGCACCCCGGCCCGAAGAAGCCAGGCTCACACTCTGCGGGGGTGACAGGGTATGTGGGGGTGAGCGGCAGGATCAGGGGCCTGTGGGCCCTCCCCGACACACTGCACCTACCTGCCTGGCACCGCTTGCCCCGGAAGCCAGCCTTGCAGAAGCAGGTACCATCCCTCCGGTCGCAGGACTGCGTGTGCGCCTGCTCACAGCGACATTCCTCAGAGCAGCCTGGCCCGAAGGCCCAGGGCGGGCAGGCTGCACACACAGAGCCGTGAGCGCTGGCTGCCAGCTCTCCCACCCCAACCCTGGACAGGACTAGCACAGGCTGCAGAGACTCTGCCTGCCTTACAGATGCGAGGCCGAGTCTCCACAAAGCTTAGGAACCTGCCCTGGGTGATGCCCTAGCCAGGAAGGCCCCGCTCACAGTCTTCTCTCAAAATCGCCGTTTTGTAAACGATGTACATCTCCCACCCCGTCCCACCATAGTTCTGGGGACGCCAAGGACGGGAGATCTGGACAGAGGCTCAGGGCTTGGCCTTGCTGCCAGGAACTGCAAAGCCACCAGGAGACCCCCTCAGGGAGACATCTAGGGGAGATCTAGCCTGCTCCAGCCTCTGCCACCCACCTCCCTGGTTGGGCTGAGGGGCCCCAAACCTGGGACCTGGGACAACTACTTAGATGCCCTAGAGGCCAAAAGAGTCACTGCAGAGAAGACACGGGTGGGGTCCCCAGGCCAGGGTGGACCCCAGTCCCCACTGCCAGCCAGTGAACACGTTCCAACCCAGAATGCAGGTGGTGAGGACAGGGCCCTCTGGTGCCCTGAGAACACGGCTGGGACCGTCCCCATCTCCCCGCTATGGTCAGCGCAGACACCAATGGGACAGCAGGACTCACTGAGGTGGCAGAAGCGGCCGTAGAGCCCGGGGTCACACAGGCAGGCCCCGTAGAGGCGGTGGCAGCGGCCCCGGTTGGCACAATGGCATTTCTTGCGACAGTGTTTGCCATAGAAACCCTTGGGGCAGCCTGGAGGAGGGCTCAGTGAGATCGGTGGAGAGCAGCCCACCTCCCCACAGTCCCCCAGCCAAGGAGATGCTGGGGGCCCGGCGGCCAGCAGGGGAGCCAGGAGCAGCCCCTTCAGGGTCCAAGGAGCCCCCAGGCCAAGCCGAGAAGTCCCCTGGGGCCTGTGGAAGGGTGGTGGCCCTACCCTCCTCAGCACACACTGGAGGCATGCACGGAGCTCCCCTCTGGGGCTCCCTAGCATAGGACATACCGGGTACCCTCATCTCTGTCTCTGGTGATTACCAAGCCAGACCTTCCCACCTCGGAGCAGGAGGCACAGCCCAGCCGCCCAGGCCCGGGCAAGCCCAGGCGAGCACGCATCCCCCCAGATGCTGCTCTCTGTCCCCACCTGCCCATGTCCTTCTTCCTGTTGGGACTGTGGCAGGACCCCAGAGCCAGGTCCATATACTAATCCCCAGGGTCTTAAGAGGAGACCACCCTGCCTGGAGGGACCCTGGTGGACCCTAAACGCAGGGGCAGGTGCCTGTACTGCACAGACAGGTAGAATGTGAGGAGAACAAGGGAACACCATGGGGACCACAGCCTGGGACCACTGAGCCACTGGCCAGGGACAGCCAAGGGCCTGAGCCACCCACACCAGGCTCAAGAGGGTCGCCAGCCCTGAACCCCACCTGCCTGGCCCAGCCTGGGATGCAGCTCCTTGGGCTCGCCTACACAGGTGCCTTCTGCCTGCGTGGAGAATTGGGGGGCACCCTCAGGGACCTCACGCTCTAGTCTCTGGAGGGCCTCAGGGCAGGTTCTGCCCACTGCTACCACCTCTCGCTTGGATGGGCAGTTCGCTACACACGAGTTGCCTCTCCAGCCAAAGGCACAGGACTGAAAAGCCTGATGCCCCAACAGCGGAGCATGAGCCTTGGCAAACTTATTTCAGTGGATGCCAATTCCTCTGGAATGCTGAAACTACAATCAGAAAGGACATCACTGCGCCGAGCCATCCCCAGCAGGCACCAAGCGGTTCTACCTGAATGCTCCGAGACCCAGGGCTTACTACCCGCTCAGAAACCATCCCAAACACACCACCTGTCAGGTTCCCGCATCAAGTCCCCATCTATGGTTAATCCACAGAAAAGCAAGCCAGCCCCTGTCCCAGTAGAGAGTTTTGCTCTCCCGGGTGCAGCCTGAGCCCTGGCGTGGTGGCCATGGCCTGGGCAGAGCCTACTGAGAAGGCGCCTGGGCCACTGGGTGGGGAAGGCAGAGAAGGAGACACCTCCCCAGCCCTCATCCCCCCTGGAGCAACGCCCCACGTACCATCCTCACAGTGGGTCCCACTGACACCCGGGGGGCAGCGGCAGGCCCCGGTCATGGCGTCACATGTCCCGCCATTCTGACAGCTGCAAAGGGAGCTGCAGTTCTTCCCGAAGGTGTCTGGGGGACAAGCTGTGGCGGCGACAAGGGGACCCCAGAGTCACCAGCTGGCAGAGCTCGTTCAGAAGCACCTGCCTAGGGCCGCAAAGGGTGGCACATGTGTGCCCCTAACTATGCTCATGACAGACATCACTAGTCGTCTACTACAGCCTCTCCCTCCAAACACCAGCCTGTACAGCACTCCTTCTCAGCCTGTCAGCCTCCTCTAGGTGTCCACCAAGGCCCCAGGACCCCCCTGGTCGGCGGTGCTGGGCAGGGAGCAGAAGGCTCTGGACAGAAGGCAGTTTCCAAAGAAATTTCACTTCTGGTGTAACCCTGGGCAGCCCCTGCCCCAAACATGCTACCCCCTCATTGTTCGAGCTGTTGGCTCACCTGCTTGTTGGACCCCCACAGACTGACCCAGAGCCTCCAACACCCTACTAGTGTGCTCCCCAGGGATCCCACCATGCCGGGTGCAGGCGAGCAGTCAGCATGCATGAGCAGAGGGAGAGACAGAGAAAGGGAAGGCAACAGGGAAAGAGGAGTGACGGGTACCCTGAGTGGCCAGGTGGAGCCACACCGGGCGGTTCTAGATCCCGGGACTCAGGCCCCCGCCTAAGGCTGGAACCCACACCCAGTGCCCAGGCCCTACTGGCAGCCAGGGCCTGACCCCACCCCACACCCCACCCTCATCTAATGTGGTCCCTGCCCAGCACCCAGCCCCACCCAGGGCCCAGTTCCTGCCCAGTAAGTACCCAGCCCTGCCCAGCCCCCACCCAGGACTCACTCTCGTTGCAGATAACCCCCGTCCACCCCTCCGGGCAGTCACAGCCATCCAGGCCTGGGAGGCAAGTCCCGCCATTCCTGCAGTCGTCACAGGTCAAGCTGCAGTCGTGGCCAAAGGAGTCGTCCAGACAGACTTGCGGGCAGATGGGAAGCCGCCTCAGGGATGGATCCCCGCCTCCAGCCCTGGGCCGGGGCAGGACACAGGGACACCCCGCCTGGGAGGCCCCGAGGGGGTGGCACGTGGCAGCTGGATGCTGAAGCCCCACTCTGGGAACAGGGGCGGGAGGCAGCCCCGGACGGACTGTGCAGACTGGGGGACTGGGCCCCTGAGGGACCCTCCCGCAGGCCCAGGCCCAGGCCCACGGGGCTGGCAGCCGGGTCTGAGGGCAGCCGGGACCACCCTTACCAAACTTCTCGGCAAGCGTGAGTTCTCCTCGCAGCTCAGCCTCCTCCTCGTCCTCGGCTGAGTCATCCTGGAAGAGCTGCTGCAGCTCGGCCACGTGAGGCAGGGGCCACACAAAGGGCAGCTGGCCGTCCAGCTCCACCGCAGGCTGCCCCAGGCCTGGCGGGGACACGGAAGCCCTTAGCCTGGCTGCTCTCTCCCCCAGGGGCGAGGTCACAGTGCTCTTGCAAGGTCAGGGCAGATGCTGGACCCCCGCCTGTGTCCCTCCACCCTGGGGACAGCTGCGTGATAGGTCCCTGCCCACCACGCTGTGGCCCCCACCGCCATAGCAGGAGGAAGGGCACTGCGGAGGGGGCCGCGTGGCCCACGGGCTACTGGAACAGGACACGGGGGCAGGGCACCAGGAAGGGGCTCACGGGTGCAGCCCCGGCGGTCCTCGTCCAGCTGGTAGCCGACCTCACAGGAGCACTGGAAGGAGCCGGCCAGGTTGGTGCACTGGTGCTCACAGCCACCACGGCCAGAGGCACATTCGTCCACATCTGCAGGCAGACGGAGCTTTGCAGCCGGACACCAGGGCCTTGCATCCCCTGGGTCGGCCTGATGAAGGGAGTGGCCTCTTGGCCTTCCTCCCACCCCTAGAAGAGAACACCTGCCCCAGGTACACAGACTGGCCAGGAGCATGGGCCCAGCCCCGGGAGAGTGACCAGGACCACAGGCCAGAGGGAGGGACAAAGGGGGTGGGGCAGCACAGCCCTGCACACAGCAGGCACGCAATCAGTGAGGCAGCGGAGCCCAGGCCCACCACGGGAAGGCAGGCTCCGCCCCTTTCGCGCTGGGCCCCTGTGGCCCTCTCAGGCAGGCACTCACCCTCACAGCTGCAGCCGTCGGTACTGAGCTGGTAACCGGCGTAGCAGCCACACTCGTACCCACCAGGCGTGTTGGCACATGCCTGCTGGCAGCATGGGGCATTGGCACAGTCATCTACATCTGCAGGACACACAGCAGGGGCCTGCTGGTGCCAAGTGGCCATGTCTGCCCTCCCACAGCCCTGCGCTCCAGCTGCGCACACACTGCCTGTACACACGACCCCACATGTGGCTACATGCCCCCCACAGCCCTAGGCCTGCACACACACTGAATGTACACACGTCCCAGCACAAGGACACACACGCCCTCCCACAGCCCTAGGTCCAACCCATTCCCAGATCACAGCCTGCGTGTCACACATACTTCAAGGACCCCTACATCTGCAAAAAAGTCACACTGAACCACACACGAACCCTACCTGCAACCCAGCCACACATCGACCTCAATCGCAAACACCTGCACACAACCACATCTACCCCATTGTATGTACTCCCAACTACGTAGCAGAATGGTTACATACACACGATCATGCACAGAGGACGTGCCCCACTTGGACTCCAGGGGGACAGGTAGAATGCAGGGGATGGCTGTCCAGCAGGGAGTGGAAACCCAGGTCCCTCTAGGGTGGCCAAGCTGGCCTTGCCAGCCCCAGCCCCACCTGTCCCCGGGCAGCCACAGCAGGACCGAGGACAGGGCAAGCCCCTGAGCAGGGCCGCGCGGGGCCCGGGCTCGCACCGACACAGGTCTTTTGGTCCTGGTCCAGCTCGTAGCCGCTAGGGCACGTGCACTGCGGTCCTGAGGCAGTCTGGCTGCAGCCGTGCGAGCAGCCGCTGTTGCCCGCCTCGCAGCTGCTCACGACCTCCATCTCAATCCCTGCGTGAGAAAAGCCATCCGGGAAGAGGTGCGGCCTGGAACCCGCTGCCCACCCCCAGGGCCACCCAGGGTCCCCACCCAACACGGCTGAGGAGGCCTGGGGGCCCCGCAGCACCCCAGCCGCCCCTCGCCGCCCACTCACGGTAACACTGTCGGCCATCAGCACCCAGCTCGTAGCCGGCACGGCACAAGCACCTGAAGGAGCCCTGGGTGTTGAGGCAGCCGTGGGCACACTGGGCCAGCCCCGTGGCACACTCGTCCACGTCTGCAGAAAGAGCCAGGGCAAGGCGGGGCTCAGTCTGCCCACACCACCGCCAGGAGGAGACCGCAGCTGGCACGCACACGCAGGGCGAGCTGTCACTTCCAAGCCCGTGGCCGCGTAGCAGTCAGGACTGAGTCCCGCTGTCCCACAGCTGCTGCGGTCCTATCCCAGCGGGCTCCCCGGGATGAAGGGGACCCTAACAGGCCCTCCCCTGGGCCCCCTGCAGCCGTGTAACAGGCTCACCTTCTGCACCAGCTGTCCGTGCCCCACAACACACCTGGACCTTGAACACTGACTGCTGACCTTCACTCAAGGCGTGCTGAGCCCGGGACAGACCCTCCCTGCAGTGAGGCTGTCTAGCCCGCCCTGCTCCCAGCAGGGAAGCTGGGACACCCCAGAGATCACACAGCCGCATGGCAGGTGACAGCCAGTGGGACAAACTTCCCGGAGGAGGGCTGCAGGACACGGGGTGTCGGGATAACTTCCCTGCTCCTGCTTCCAAGCAGCAGGTGCGAGGGCTACTTCCTCCACACGAGCGGGCCTGCCATCCCAGCACTCTGGGCGGCTGCGGCAGGCAGACTGCAAGTCTGAGCCCAGACTGGGCAACTTAGCGAAACCCTGCCTCCAAATCAAAATTAGCAATAGGCTGGAGACGTAGCTCCGTGGGAAGGCCTTGGGCTCAATGCCCAGTATGCCAAGATGATTAAGCAGGCAGATCCTGGGCTTCGTCACTCCAGCCCAGAAGACTCACTGTAGCCCCTGGACACTTCCCACCCACCCCTAGTGTCCTCCCAGGCCACCCAAGGGGGTGGAGACGGCCGGCCCTGCTCCCACAGACACAGGAGCAGGTGCGGCAGCAGAAGGAGGTCCCACCTTCGCAGGTCTTGCGGTCTGCAGCCAGCTGGTAGCCCACACGGCACCCACAGTGCACCAAGCCCCGCAGCACTCGGCACATGTGCATACAGCCACCGTTCCCATCCGCACACGGGCTTCTCCCTGCAGCCAGACCCAGAGGGACAGAGGTCGGAGAGTAGATGAGGACAGGAGAGAAAAGGAGCCTCTACAGACTCAGGCCAACTGTCCTGCCAGGGCCACAGCCCTCCCCGCTCCTGCCTGGGCAGAGAGCGTCCTTCCCACCCAAGGGAAGCCCTGGGGACTCAGCCTCGGGACAAGGCTGGGCTCCCTCCGGGGATCTACCGCAACACAAGTAGAGCACACACCATGAGTGCCCACGGCTCGATGCTCAGCAATCCTAGGAAATCTCCGAGCAGAACGTACGGTCCAGGAGGACGACGGTCCCCCCCACAGGGAGATGCCAGCCCAGGCCGCCCACTGCGGCCACTGTCTTCCCCCCAGTGCTGATCACGATGCTGACACCAGGGATGCGACCCCCTGCCCGGCAATCCCAGCCACCGCAGACCGTGCGAAGCCTGCCCCGTGACCTCCAGCACCGTGAGCCCCAGCCAGGCAGCTTCTTAGCCCTGGAACTGGCCGTGACCCCTTCAGCTCTGCGGCCCCCTCAGCCCTGAGGCCCACGCCACCCCACTATCCCTTCCGGGCTGGCCTTGGCCACTCACACCCCACACACCCTGCACTGTGGGGAGGCCCCACAGCCAGGTAGGGGAGCACCGTCCCGACATCTGTCCAACCCATGCGCACCCCTGGGGTGCTCCGGTCCCGCCCCACTCTCTCTTGCTGCCAGAGCCTTCCCCTGCAGGCAGGCAGACCCAAGGTCCCAGCTCACTCACCACCAGGGCCCGGCTGCCTCCTCTGCCCAAGGCGAAGCCTTGATGAGCCTCTGTGGGCTGCAGGTGCTTCCGCCCAGACTGAACCAGGCCCTGTCCGTCAAGCCTGCCTCCACCCCGGGCGCAGGAGTGGGGGCCCAGGACAGGTCTAAGGTACGTGCAGGGCGGGGCTCCCCTGGAGTCCCACCTGTCCCCACCCCACCCATCATGAGGGCAGTGACACTCACGGAGGCAGCGCCTGCCATCCTCATGGAGCTGGAACTCGGGTCGGCACTGGCAGCGGTGCCTCGTGGCTGTGAGCTGCACGCACTGCTGCTGGCAGCCGCCATTGCCCAGGGCACAGGAGTGGATGGCTGGGGGCACAGACAGGAGCCAGGTCATCCGGCTGGTCCTTCTGGCCCCAGGTGCCCAGGGCAGGCACAGCAGCAACGTCCTGCTGGAGGCTCCCAGTGCCTGCTTTCCATCACTGGGCCTGAGCAGGGGTCCTGAGGTGTTCCCTGTGGCTTATGAACCTGAACTTGCATTTTCGGACACCAATACAACCCCAGGAGAGTGGCTCTCCCCGAACCCTCCGGCCCCAGGCTGCTTTGGAGTGGGACACGAGGGGCACCGCGGACCATCCTGACTGTTGAAGCCCAGCACCTCCAGCACACAACATGGGCATCAGGCCCCAAGAAGCCTGCCAGTGAGGCCTGGTACCAAGTGGCCAGCATGTGCCCTTGAAGGAGTGACCAAGGCCTGTCTCGTCGCCCTAAGCTTCAGACCTGGGCAGAGGAGCAGATGAAGGGCTTCCTAGGAGAGCCACTGTGACCGACCACCAGCCCCTGAGGGACCAGAGCAGCTCCTGCCCATGCCAGGCCAGCTACACTGTACACATGACCTCACAGGACCCACTCTTCTTACCCATGGCCACGGGAAGACACCCAGCAAGCCACGTGTGGGCAGCATTGCCCGCACCCTCACAGTGGCCCCCATGGGCACAGCCTCCGCGAGGCAGCTTACCCTAGTGGGTACCTTTGTGTCCCGCAGACGGGACCGTGCCATGCCACTGGCCAGTCCAGGGAGCTGGGTCAGGCTGGGCGCCCAGGGCAGGCACCGAGACTCTACCAGAAGCAGCAGCCAGCCTCTCCGCTCAGATTTGGTTACCATCAAGTGTCTGGACTCGGACTCGCGGTCGGGAGGTGGGGGGAGAACCGGCCCGAAGCGCAGGAGAGAAGCCACAAGAATGAGCCGCCCAGGCATCCGCCCGCAGGCCTGTGTCCACAGCAAACCTGAGCCCCTGCCTAAAGGACTGCAACTCCGGGCTCCTAGGCTTCACCCCAGCTGCTGTGCGGCAGGGGCAGGCTGCCATCCCGGGAAGCTTCACCTGATGTCAGGGAAACGTTTTACCTAGGTAGACAGCGGACTGGGGCTACGCGTCGAGGGGCGGGCATCCCAAGACTGAGGCGCTGGCAGCTCCGGGAAGCCGGCGCACTGCTGGCCAAGGGCAACCCTCCCCCACTTCGGGCCAGCCTGCTCAAAACCACACAGCACACAGACTATGCGGCCCCAAGGGGCACGTCAAGAGGATGCGTGTTGAAGGGCTAGCCATGGGGAAGCTGGGACTGTTGCCTCCCGGCTGCCCACAGCCCAAGCACATGCAAGCTGGGAGAATTCCTGCAGAACCGCACCAAGCCCTGACCAAGTGGGAGCCGTGTGACCCAGGCCCTGGGCCCACCTGCGCTGGCCCTGGGCCACCTCCGACCCTCCCTGCACGGGCTCCAGCACGTGGCCTGCGCCGACCCACATTCCTGGGGCCTTGTTTATTTGCGTGCTCCACACCAACTGCATCCCTTCTCGGGACACGTAATAAGAACCAGAAGCCCTTTCTGGCAGAGCCAGGCAGGCAGAGGGGCACAGAGCCCGGGCAGGGGGCAGGGGAGCAGGCTGGGCAGGCGCCGGGGATGTCAGAGACCCAGGGGCTGTGGCAGAGCCCGAAGGAAAGGGGCTGCGCCTCAGCACTCCCAACATGGAAGACCTCCTTCCCCCTAAAATGGACCCAGGGTCACGCTCACCAAGGGCAGAGAGCAAGAGAGACCCCCAGAACCCTGTGCAGTCCCACAGCCTCATCCTTGGCTCTCCGGGGCCGGGACAAGCCAGATGCTCCCGAGCTGTGCGCTCAGGGAGCTGAGCCAGCATCCCCGGCATGTCCTGCGTGGATTCCCAGAACACTGAGCAAGGCAGATTTGCTCCAGTGCTGGGTCCTGCAGCTCAGGACCAAGCTCAGGCCTGGACAAAGCTCAGTATGTCCATCCCACCCAAGTGTGGGGCAGGGCTCCCTGCCTCCTCCATGGGCAACACCCGCCACCACGCTGGCCCCACAGCAAGCCCCTTTTCTCTGTCACTTCTGTACAGCCACGTACAGCCTCGATGAGGACTGGCCACCAGCCTAAGCGGGCTGCCAGAGCTTCGGGAGCCCTGCCCAAGGTGTCCACCCCAGCCCGACTTTCTCGGCCAGGACCGGATTCAGGTCCCTGCCCAATTCTCAATCAATCAGACAGAAGTGATCATAGTGTAGAAGGACCAATGCCTATGTTGCCGGCACAGGCCACTCCCCCAAAATTCACCGGTTAAACCCCTAACCTTCAATGTGCCCACACTCAGAGAGAGGACCTTCGTGGGGGTGACAGGCTAAAGGGGGCCATCCAGGCAGGGCCAGACCGGCCACACCCTGACCTACATACAGTGCTCAGCCTCAGTGACAGGGGAAAATGCCACCTGTTGTTTAAGCAAGACTGCTCGGGAGTCCTTGTATGTAGATCCAAGGCCGCCCCCTTCTCCCCCGACCTGGGAGCTACGGGTCCTAACTCCCCCTTCAGCAGCAAGAGTCACCGGAACTCTGCAAAGGGAGGGGACCTTCCAGAAAGCACATTCCCCACATGGTGGCTCCCAAACTTTGGGCTACCAGGGATTCATTCCATGGAAGACAGTTTTTCCACAGCTAGAGGAAGGGGATGGGTCCCCACCTCGGCTCCACCTCGCATCACCGGGCATCACCAGATTCTCATAAGGAGTGCAGAGCCTGCATCCCTCCCACGTGCTGTCCTCAGAATCTAATGCTGCTGCGGGCGTGACAGGAATGGTGGGAAGTGGCTGTACACAGAGGTGACACTGTGCTCACTGGCCCGAAGCTCACTTCCAGCTGTGCAGCCCAGTTCCTGCAGACTGGCACCAGGGGTTGGCGACTTCCGGTCTACAGAGCCGAGGGCTGGTCTCACCTGTGCTAGCTCACCCTGTGTTCTTGGAGGTGCGGCATTCCTGGCAAAGGCCAGCCCCTCTTCTGGTACCAGAGGGTGGCATCTGGACCTTGAGCACAAAGCTGGCGTAGGAGCCAAGGCCCAGTGCCCAGAGCTGGGTACAGCAAGTGCTGTGGGGATGGTGGCAGCTAGGGGCCATTCACGTTAGAACTCTGGGCCTCACAACAGAAGGTACGTCACCAGCAGGGTGTGGGGGCCCCGCCTGGCCCCACCGCAGCCAGCTCAGTGGTTTGGGGCTGGCCTGAAGCAACCTGAGGTTTGTGATCACTGCCCTCAGACAGGAGCAGTTTCCAGGTTCCAAGAACACCCGCCGCATGGGGTCAGGGGTCACCTCAGCACTTCTACCTAGGAATCCACTGCCGGGGACAAGGCCAGGGTGGCAGGGAACGAGAGGATTCATCCCTGTCCCCGACAGCCCACCCCTGGGCTCCCTACTGCCCCCTCTGGGCATCTTACCCCCTTCCCCATCTCACTCCCACGTGCCTCCCCATTTCTTGGGCCCTGATCTCATGCAAGGGTCCCTGTAACCGACACCCTGTTCCCTTGCACATGCCCAGGGAAGCTGAGCCTAGGCCAGCCCACTGTAGCTGTGGCTACCAGGCCCCAGACTGGCAGAGAGAGTACCCAGCAAGTGCAGGTTATGAGTGGGTGGTCAGGACACTGGGCACCATCCTGGGCACCGCCTCTGCTTATGCAGTGATTGAGACAGGCTGGCCCAGGTGACCAGCAAGTCTCTGGAGCCCTATAGGCCAATGCTAGAAGGGACCCAGTCACCGTTCAGGGCTGCCCAGGTACCTGGGGAGTGGGGGATGGGGTCACTCCACTCCCCCCATGGCCCAGTATCTTCTAGAAGCCGCACCTTAGAGCCAACCTGACCCTCCCCAATGGCCTGACCCAGGAAGCCATGTGAGTGCTGCCCCCTTCCCCTCCCCGGAGCACTTAAGGAGATGCAGCTAGCTGGTCACTGAGCCAGCTCAGCAGTCCTGCCCAGAAGATGCCAAGTCCCGAGGGTGGCTTGGGAACTACAGTACCCCGCTGCCGGAACAGGGCCAGGCATCAACGACAGACACAACTGCCAGCCCCCCAGAGAGAACCCAGGCTCGCTGCCCCACCTCCTACGGGTGCTATACTCTCAATCTAACTCCAAACTGTGCCCACCTCCCTGCATGCCCATCTCAGCTGCCCCAGTCTGTCCCCAGTATCTGCATCCAGATCAGGCTCTGTGGCCTCCATCCCTGGCCTGCAGGGAGGGATGAGACCCTCCCATGCTGCTCCCAGCACCCAGTAAGGTCCAGGTAGGCCCCTCCTGTGCATGGGCCCTAGGGTGCGTCTGCCACCCCCTGGCTAGTTCAGCCCTCAGAGGCTGCAGCCGTGTAGGTTTGGAGCGGCTGGGGACCTGAGCAGAACTGCAGGCAGGAGTTTCACAGATGAGCCTGGTAGACCACACATCTTAGCTGCCTCCAGCTTTGGCCCCGGCCCGAGACTCCACCAGCAACAGCAGCGTCTGGGGACTCGTGAGCCTCCCCTGTGGGGATGTGCCGAGGGGCCAGGCGGCAGGGCCCATAACCCTCACTGTCCGGCAGGCTGACCCTGGAGGAGACCCGCTCAGGGCTGCTAGAACACACGCTCAGAGCCGGCGGCTCGGGCCGGACAGCTTCCTCCCTTTATGCACACACCAGCGTCACGCCCTCCGTGTGGGGACACAGGTATCAACAGCCAGGCCACCAGGGGCAGGCGGACAGCGCAATCCTAAACCTGGCAGGTGTGGGGCTGACTGAGAGCGCACAGAGTTCTGCACGGGAAGGTGCCCGGCAACCCAGCAGCGACGTTCAGGGGCCCTCAGCCCGGCCCCGCACGTGTGTCCACAGTCAGAGCCCAGGTCAGACAGGCGGCCTCTAGGATAAGAGGGCAGCTGACGTGATGCTTATTAGAGCACCCCAACTCGACACGGGGTCCACATTGCACAATGTTACCAAACTGGGGTGATTTGGCACACTGGACCCAAGATGACCTGGAAAAGCAAGAACGATGCCCCGAGACCGCGGGCACACTGGGTCCAGGGCGGGCCCCCCCTCCACAACCGAGGAAAGAAGCCACTGTCGCTCCCACAGGCAGGGGGCCAGGGCCCACCCCAGGCCTCGCCAGCCCCTGCCACCTGGTAGGCGCCTGGGTGAGCGTAGCCCAGGAGGCCGGCGCCTGGGGTAGCGGCCAGGGCAGGGGACAAGGCACACAGCATTGCAGCTATTGGCAAAGTCCCTCTCGTAAATTCTCATCTAAGAATGGAAACAGAAACCTTTGGTGTTCCGTGAGATCATCTGGAAGAGAGGCATGTGGGGAGACTGCACTTCCTGTCCTCCCCCACCCTGGCTGGGAGATGAGCCCCAGTGTGTTTCAAGGCCCTCCCGTGGCCTCCCCTGGGGTCTCCCCAGGGCCCTTGGCATCGCGCCCTCCCTGCAAGAAGGGTGTCCTGCCCCCCTCGGTGCCTCTTCCCCCTAATGCTCAGACAGTGAGTGCGCTTCCTGGCCCACTGCAGGGTGGCAGAGATGGGGCTGTGGGTGTAACCCCCACCCCACCTGCCCGCAAAGCCCCCTGGGGAGCTCACTGTGCGCTCTGCCGGGACACCCCAGCAGGCGGGGAGACGCCTGCAGTGGCAGCTGAGCTCCAGCTGTGCAGGCTGCCCTGCAGCTGGCCACAGCTCCTACATAGCTCTCCCCAGACGTGTCCACCCAGGACACCCGCGATCTGGGCACTGAGGGTGCCACTGTGGACCAGACGGGAGAAGCCACCAGGCCCAGCCCATCCTGCACCCTGGAGTTCCAGGGGAGGGAAGGCTGCCGAAGAGGAGGAAGAGATAGGATTATCACCTCTGCCGCCTTGGGGGCTGGCATGGCCTGTGCAGTACCTTCTCTGGGGCCCAGAGCACAGGTGACAGAAGACTCCCATGTGGCCCCCTGCAGGAGAGCCCACGCAGGGGCCAAAAAGGGGCTTGGGTGGGGGCAAGGGCAGCCTTGGGACTCCCATGAGAGCTCATGTATACTCTAGAACCTTCCCCAGCCTCACAGGAAGGCAGCTCCCCGTGGCCCAGGCTGGCAAGCCCATACCAATCCTGACATAGATACACTAACCCACACCCACCATCACATGCAGAAGCCAGAGGTAGGGCCACCACTGACAGAGGACAAGTGGGGGCCACAGCCACAGGGAGCACCAGGGAGGGGGTCTGGATGGTGCCCAGGCAGGGGTGGCCTAGGAAGAGAGAGAGACTCCTATGTCCCCCGCCCACCACCAGGGCGCTGGCAGCAGATAGAGGTGTTTCCCTAACTCAACTGGGCCAGTGGCTGTGGGACTCTAGTCACCAGGGCAGTGCCTGTTAGCAAAGGGTGGCCACCATCCTGGGGCAGGCCAGCGCGTGCCCCCCAGGGTGCCCTCTGCAGTGAGGCAGGACCCTTCTGCCACCCTCGCCAACGCAGCGCTGAAGGGGAGGCTGCTGTCCAGCAAGGCTCCAGTGAAAACTGACTTGTAGTCAAGGCAGAGGGTCAGTCTGAAGCCACTGCTCTGCATCCAGCCAAAGGCCAGCACAAGCCCTAGCTGGACCGGGGTCGGAGGGGCCTGGAGGTGGGCACCAGCACCCAGGAGGGCTGTGAAGTCTCCAGAGCACAGCGCTCGAACGGGTCACCGCACTGGGGACATGATCAACGGAGCTGAGCGCCTCAGTGGGCCCCTGCCAGGACACACAGACCACACCCAAAGCCTCAGTGTCAGACCCTGCAAGACCATTTGAAACAAGACCATGCCAGGGCTGGAGGGCGGCTCAGCAATTACAGCACAGCAAGCGTCAGGTACCCGAGTTCGATTCCCCAGCACCACATAAGCCGGGCGCACCCTGTAATCCCAGCACATGGGAGGCTGAGGCAGGAGGATTGCCGTGTGTCCAAGGCCAGCCTGGGCTCCATAGTGAGTTCAGGACCAGTCTGGGCTACTGAGCAAGACCTTGCCTTAAAAAAAAAAAAAAGGCCACAAATCCAGGCTTCTGGGGCCCAGAGGATGAGGGTCAGCTCCCAGCAGCAATGACGGGTGGGCAGAGGGCTGGCACAAGGCTGGAGGGCCCCTCCTGGGCTTCCTGAGGCCACACTCAAAGCTTCCGGGAGCAGCCAGCCCACTGCCTGGCGAGGATGATCCGCCCATTCTGACACTTGCCTTTGGGGGCACCGGGGTGAAGGCCACTGTCAGCTCAGACAGAGACGATGAAGCAGGGGTGGGGGGTACATCCCAGCTCTGGGGACAGCGAGGGGCCCGCAGTAGCGATCAGCCTCTGGGTCACCTTTCCCCAGGCTGAGGAAGAGCGAAGACAGGACAGCCCCCTGCCAGGCGCTCTCCCAGGGCTGTGGCGCTGGCAGGCCCGAGGCGCAGGGGCTCCCGCAGGTCCCAGCGGGCAGCCGGCGGGCCGGGCGGTCTCAGCCTCTCAGCTGTCCTGACATTCCGACATCTGCTTCCACTTTCCACCCCGAGCAGCTGCCCGGCTCGGGGAACGGCGGCTGAGACGTGTGCGATGGGGAGCGGGTAATGCCGGGGGACCAGGGCCCTGTGGCAGCCTCCTTTCCCAGGAAGGAGCCCTCGAGGGCTGAGGAGGCCGAGTCTGCCATCCTGTGTGAGCTGAATCAGGCCCTGGGCCCGGCCACGCTCTGGACAGTGGGGAAGAAGCCAGCGCATGGGTCTCCAGGACACTCACCCAGGCAGGTCCTGCCATCGGTGTGGAGCCGGAAGCCAGGCTTGCACTCGCAGAGGTAGGAGCCGGGAGTGTTCACACACTGGTGCTGGCAGCCTCCGTTGTGCACACGGCACTCGTCCACATCTGGGCAGAAGCGAACAGGGTTTAGGGACCCCTCTCCCATACCAGGACCCCGCTGCCCAGCACCATACCTACCACCTCCTCCCAGGCCAAGGGGCGGCCATCCCAAGCCTCAGTCACCACCTGTGGAACCAGAGCAGGCAGAGGCAAGCCCTCGACCTTCCTCGGGACCCGTGGGCTTAGCCCAGCGCCTCAAGGGCAGCTCAGATACAGGACAGGCGACCTGCTTCTAGGACCCACACAGAGCTGCGCTCTTGCTCCGCTCAGCCACAGGAGGTCCCGCCATGCACTGTGACTGCCTGGGCCTCTGTCACCTCCACCTTCCGTCCACTGGCCCCATTCAAACACAGCACTCCACGGCGCGCACACCAAGCCCAACGTGTGAGCACATGCCCACAGGGTGCCGACGGGGCGACAGCAGGCAGGTGAGGCTCTGCTCCCGCCCCCAAGCCTGCGCCCCGGGCCCAGGCGCCGAGCCTCCATCCCCACACACGGAACTCCCCACTCCAGCACCCTCCCGACGGGGACATCAGGGTCCCTCCTGTGTCCTGAAGTATCACACAAAGGAGGTAGCAAATAAGACCACGAGCACTTGCAAAGGGAAGTCACAATGACACAAAGGGTCCTCGGAGAGAGGCCAGACCGCCGGAAGCAGTGTGAAAACAGGGGGGCTAATGGTCCAAACAGGACCCCGAGGCGGCTCTGGGGTTCCTGGGGATGTGGGCTACCCTGTGGGAGTGGCAGCGGGCAGCATCCACCCAAGAGGACTGTGGGAGGAGCCCCTTCCCCATGCCACCCCCAGCTCAGATCCCTGAAAGTAACTGTCCTGTGCAGAGCACAGCCAGGGCACTCGGCAGGTGCTTATTAAGAACAGGCAGAGCCAGGGCTGCTTGCGCAGGCCTGTAATCCTAGCACGCCTGGAGGCTGAGGCAGGAGGATCAGCAAGTTTGATTCCAGCAAGGGAAGTTAGCAACTAAGGGAAATCTTGTCCCAAAATAAATTAAAAAAAAAAAAAAAAGCAAAACTGGGTATATGGTAAAGGCCCTGGGTTCATTTCCCAGGACAGAAGGACAGAAAGACAGGAAGGAAGGAAGGAAGGAAGGAAGGAAGGAAGGGAGGGAGGGAGGGAGGGAGGGAGGGAGGGAGGGAGGGAGGGAGCGAGGGAGGGAGACAGAGAGAGAGAGAGAGAGAGAGTGAGCCAGGCCATCTGTATAACACAGTTTTCAGCTGGAGACTCTGTGGTCCTCTTGGGCCTCACTCCTGACCCATAATCGTGTGATAATCGTGGAGCCTGAGGGTGGCAGACTGGCAGCCACCAGATCTAGCCTAGGCTGGGCCAGTCTACAGCTGGCTCAGGAGCCCTGCCGGCCTATAGGCCTCCCTACTCCCGCCCGTCTGCATGTGGCCACACGCCCTCTCGTGCTGCGTAGACGGGAACAGCTGGTCTACGTCCCACCCCGAAACCCAACCTGCCTCTCCTAATGCGACTCCCTCAGGAGTCCCCACTCCCTTCAAAAGTGCAGAGGCAGGTCAGCCAGGCCGGGAGAGGCCCTCAGTGCTGTCCCCCACAGCACCCCACCTGGAAGGGTGGGACCAGCATGCCCCTCCCACCCCTGAAGCCGCTGTCTGGGGCGCAGGGGCACAGGCAGGAGCCGCTGAGACCCTCCGGCCATGGCTGTCAGCCCCACCATCTGCTGGGACCAGCACTGCACATGGTGGGTCAGACGAAGGCTCTTCCGCCTGTGCATGAGCTGGACACTGGGCAAGGTGAATTCCTGCTGGGGTCCCTGGGGCTGAGACCAACCGCATCATGGAGAGAAAGCAACACAGGATGGCACCCCTAACACCCTTCCCACTCCCACCCTGGGCTTTGAGCTGGGGGCAGCCTGCGTGTGCAGGGTGGCACGACGCAACCCCACAGCCTCCTGAGCGGGAGGCCGGAACGGCAGACCAGGGGATGTGTTACGAGAGCCAAGGCCCGAGAGGCCGGAGGGCGCTGTCCTGCTGGCTTTTGGGGGCGGGGGGAGGCAAAAGCTCAGGAAAGTGGGTGCCTGTAGACACGGGAAGGGGCAGGGAAGGGCTCACCCCTGAGATCCCTGCCCCCTCCTGGGAACCTGCCCGTACCTGATTCAGCTGTCTGGAACTCTAAATCTCCAGACCTATCAGTAGGTCTGGGTAACTTTAAGCCACAGAGTGTGGCATAGTTTGTGACAATGACCACTGGAAATGGGTACTTGTGTCCAGGTAACAAACGGAGTCCTAGAGCCTCATCACCTCCTCAACACTGCAGACTCATGAATCCCAAAAGTCGCCTCTGGCCAGCCTTGTCCTAGCCCCTCATGGGGAGGGCCACTGTGCCCTTCTGGGGATGGATGGCATGGTCCGGCTCTCAGGAGCTATCAGGCCAGGCTCTTGGACCCCTCATCCCTCAGGCCTGAACCCTAGGACTGGGCCACACTACCAGAGAAACTCGGGGCCCACTGAGCCCTGCAGAGGCTCAAGGCCAGGGCCCCAGCACGCATCTTAGGCCCTGCAACCCCAGCAGGCACAGGTCCCTAGAGGCATGCCTTCCTGCAGGCACCATGGTGCCTAAGCCCCAGGTGCAGGGGATGGCCCAGTAAGGGCAGAAAGGAGCTAAGGAATCCCCCTTCTCCATGCTGACTCCTGAGACAGTAGCCCGGCCCAGGGCAAACCCACTCTCCCCTGCTCAGCAGCAGCCCAGGCACAACTGGGGCGTGGCCACCAGGCTCGGGGAGGCGACAGGGCCCAAGCAAGACTGCACCAGGACATCCTGAGGCCCTGCTCTGCGCTCAGCCGTGCCAGGCGCCTGGGCCTTGGCGGTCTCATGACAGGTTCAGCACTCAGTGACATTGCTGTGCCAGCTAGGGCTGGTTCCCAAGGGCTGAGTGACACCAAGCAGTGAATGACAGCCAAGCAGGGGTTGGTGGTCCCAGGAGCCCACGAACAAGAGCACCGCCACCAACCTTCACCAAGTCCCCCAGCTCCTGGCCCAGTGGCACGCACCCAGGGGACAGGCAGGGTGGCCTCTGCCCAGTGGCTGCCTCTGCAGAATCTACCTTAGGGCCCTCTGAGACTTTAAACCACCCTGGACACACGAGGCCCCTGAGGTCCTACCAGCAATGCTCCACTGTGCTACCAAGACAGACTCCTGCCATGCCCCACGCCACCCCCCGCCCCAGTACCAGTTCAGAGCCCTGCCACGTCCCACATGTGTCCCAGTACCAGTCCAGGTCAGAGGCCTGCCATGTTCCCCACATGTCCCGGTTCCTTCCCAGCTCCCCACGGGCCAGCCTGGCCAGCTGTGCTCAGTAGAGACCTCTGGATGTTGCTCAGTCCCAGGGCTTTGGGTGCTACTAGCAATGGAATGACACTCTAGCCTAGGCCAGGCTGAGCCACCAAGCAGGAGGGCCGCTGGGAGGGGGTGGCGACGCGTCTGGACGACACCAGAAGAGGTAGGTGGGCTCTGCTCAGTGCCCGGGTATCTTTCAGCTTGAGAAGGAAGCTGTCCCCAGAGGCTGCCCGGAGTACGAGCAAGGAGCTGCCCCAGGACGGGGCGCAGCAAAGCCCCGCCTCCCGGGCCACGGGGGTGATGACTCACTGGGCACGCACACACCACACCCCCTGCGCATTCCTGGGTGCCTAGATCCCAGCTCCGCGGGGCCACATGGTAGAAGGCTGGCCCAGGACTGAGCAGGCACCAGACCCAACTGCTTCCCACAGCTGCCGGAGCCCCAAGCCCGGGAGAATCAGTACCTTCCCCTGCCCTGTAGCCCCTTGAGACCCCCAGAGAGAAAATCCAGTTCATGGGGCCCTGGGGGCCTCTCCAGCCTGTCTTCTTGGGTAACCGCCCCCCCAGAAACTGGTAAGAAAAGGGAGCGCTCCTGCACCCCGCAAATGCACAGATGCTTCCCTCCCCTCCCACCAGCGGCCTCCTACAGCCAGAAATGCCTCAATCCCCAGGAGACAGCGCGTCCCAGAGGCGCTGCATGGGGTCCTGCTCGGGCCACCGCTGCCCGCCAGCAGCCTGCAGCAGACTTTGAAAAGAAGGAACAAAGAAAGAACATTCAGAGTTGGCACCCGTGTCCCTCCCGCCTGCCGAGCCGTCCCGGCGCCCACCTGGTCTCTGGTCGCTGGTGCTCACCGCGTAGCCAGCCTGGCCCAGGCGGCACGGGTAGCAGCTCCTCCAGAGGTAGCGGTAGTGTGTGCCCGCCACTCGCGCCAGGCCCCCCAGGAGGCCAAGGCACCAGAGCGCGGCCAGCCCGCAATTGCCTCGGGACAGCTCCATGGTCGGCTAGCAAAGGCACCAGGAGCACGGGGCAGAGTTCCGGGCTCCCGGCGCCCGCCAGCCCAGCCCCGCAGGCTCCCGCTCCGGGAGCAGCTCTGGTCCAGGGCGCCACCCCTCGCCTTTAGGTTCTCGGCTTTCCCTCCACCCCCTGCAGGTAAACAGCAAATCCTAAGACGCCCGAGGGAGAGGCCCCGCCCCGGCCCCGCCCCACCAGCCTCAGGGGGTCGTCTTGCAGCTGCACGCCCCGCCCCGCGCATTCCTGCAAGGCTTATGGACCTGACAGGGACCCCCGACCCGGCACCCTGGACCCAGACCTGGATTCCCAGGCAGACACACAGACACATGTGCACAGAGCCACAGGTACAAACAGACCAGACACACATGCACAAACAAAGCCCGGCGCCAGAGCAGAAACCAGAAAGGAGGAAGCGGCGCTGGCAGACAGGAGGCCCTGTGGGGATCCTGGCTGGGGCACCCCCTCTGGGCCCAGTGCCCTGAACCGGCCGGCACCCCACTGCATTCAGGCTCCGTATGGGGAAACTTGGGTGAGAGACCCCGGAACCCTGCAGCATGTGTTAGAGGTTAGCTAGCGGGGAGGACCCACCAGGGTGGGGCGGCGGCCCCGCACAGGCCCCCACTTCACTCAAGGGCACGGCCTGGCTCTCGGCGGCATGGGGGGCAGCCTCGACCCACACCAGGTTGGCAGCAGCTTTGCTTCAGAGAAGCCGTGGGCTCTAGCGTCTTGCTTTTGCAAGGAAAGCCAGTGTGGGACTCCAGCTCAGCGTGGGACGGAAGACCCTGTGAGCACCTACCCCTCTCTCAGTAGAACGTGAGGGTCAGCCGGCCTGCAGCTTTCCTCCTCCAAATGACCAGGTCCAGGGGACCGTCAGCAGCAAGCTGGGTCTGAGAGCCACCCGCAGCTGATGGAAGGGCCTCTGGCAACGGCTGCGGACAAGGGGCCCCGGGCTGCGGGGACAGTGGGGCTAGACGCTGCCCACACCTGCTCCCAGGGCCTTCATATTCCTCTGGAAGGCAGCCCCAGGGTCCAGGAGCCCCATCCACTCCCCTCTCAAGACTGCAGGTAGGCAGTGGTCACAAGACCACATAACCGGAGGCCACCTCAGAGGAATGAATCCAGGGACACTGAGCCACCAGGAAAGAAAAGGGGGCAGCTTCTCTGGGCCACCAGCTCACCCGTGAAAGACAGGAATGGCTGCACAGTCACCAAATGACTTAGCGCCTAGCACCACGCAGGACCCAGGAGTGTTGAGTAGACACTGAGGGGTGAGACGTGACCACAGGTGGAGCTCATTCAGTGTCCAGTGCGGGTTGTCCCTTCCTGGGCCCCAAGATACTCCTGGTCTGCTCCCATCTCTACAGACCAGGGCCACTGTCTCCATTTTAGGAGGAAGCCACTAAGTCCAGGACAGCCTCAGACACCGTTCTCATCCCGCCCTTCCAGCCCAGCCCCTGTGACCCAGGAGCACACAAGCCTGCCCAGGCAGAGCCGGGAACAGTCGACCTTCTCTGGGGCCCACAGCCTTATGAAAGCCACGATGGGGCAGAGAGCAGCCTCTGCTGGCCAGGAGTCCTACGCCGCCATCTGGAGCCCATGGAATAAATGCAGCCCCCGCCGAGCCCACGCTGTCCCACCTGCCCAATGCTGCCTGCAATCGGCAGCCCAACCCGCTGACGCCCCGCAGCACACATGTGGGCCTGCCTGTCTGCCAGGTGAGCCCCCTCTCCTGTCCCCACAGAGGCAAGCCCTCGCCTTGTGGAACCTCACCGCCCTCCCAACAGATACACTGCCAGAGGGATTGGCCTGCTCTGCCCACACAGTGGCACTTACTAGCCAACATGCACCCTGTGTGCCAGCAGCTCATACAAATGCTAACAGAGGTGGGCAGACCTTGCTCAAGGCAGCCACTGGCCTCTGCCCAGCAGCCCCAAGAGGAGGGGGCCAGCTCTGTGGGGACCACAGATGAAGCACTAGGGACCAGCCAGGCCAGGCCTGCAGAGGACCAGATGGCTCTATCAAGTGGCCCTCAAAGATGACATTAACCCCCTACTCCTATAAACCCCACTGTGACACCAACACCCAGGACCCAGATGCAGGAGGAGGACCCTGCGACAGGGCTCTACGCTGCCCCCCACGCCTCACCCACCTCAGAGTCCCCAGTGAGCCCGGGGCAAAGGGCAGCAGCTGGGAGTCCACCCAGGCCCTCCCAGGCCACCACAACCCCTCTGGCTGTTAAGCCCGGCAGCCACCAAGTCCCCATCGAGATGTGCTTCTAGCTAACCCTTGTCCTTGGCAGGGACGGGGAAGGGGAACAAACCATCTTATAAGCTGCTTTTACATAAAAACACATTGAAATATTTTGGATACATCATGTGAAATAAAATACCCTATTAAAATCATTTCCTGTTTTTCGCTTTTTTGTACGGCTTTCACAAATTTTGAGGTGACTGACATGGCTTGCAATGAGCGGCTCACGTGCTGCTTCTACCAGATAGCACTGGTCTCATTCCTGCCCAGCCCCAGCCACAAAACCTCTCTATGCCTCAGGCGCCTCCTCTATAACAGGGTGACTGGGACAGTACCTTTCCCTGTGACGGAGAAAAAGGGCTAATGAGCCCTGGCAGCAAAATGAGGACATCTGTCCACCCTACAAGGGAACCAGGGTGCAGGTGCTGTCTGTCCTCAAGGGGTCCTGGGCACGTGCTTCACACACAGGGTCCCGGGATCTTGCACAAGGCCACACAGGAGAGATGCCACCAGAGGGACCAGGTGCAATGTAAGCCCAAATCCTGTCCTCCCCAGCTATTCAGGAAGAGGGAGAAAGCAAATGGCCACTGAGTGGACATGCGATGTCCGCCACCCTCCAGGCCACATCAGTCACTGCTCTATGGGACAGGTGCCTAGAGACTGCAGCTGGCACTGAGAACTGCATGGCGGGCATCTGCAAAGGCCAGGGTGGCTCCAGTGCCGACCCCACCATCAGCAGCTCCGCCTTCCCCAATGGCCCGTCACATCCAGCGTGTCCTCCCACCACAACTCCAAGATGTCGCCCTGGCCACCCAGCTGCCTTCCAGCTCTCAGCCGGCCCCTCCCGTTCCCCTACTCAGTTTTCCGTTCAGCAACAATACGTCTACCACAAAGAGCAGGACACCGTCTGGAGCACAGAGATGTCCCCACATGATCAACATGCCATCGTCAGAGCCCGACAACCCCTGCTTTGGATGAGCCCTGGCTTCGCTGTGAAGTCCCAAGGCACCGACAGCTCTGGGCTGAGCATCCCCCTGGGATAGCCCAAGAACCGGGCATGGCCCTGGTGCAGCAGCCACCAAGGCAGAGCGCAGAATGCAACCGAAGCCCTGGCAGTGCCCAGAACCACCCCCGGCCCCCCTTGTGCCGCTGAGCTCATCCAGGCCTGGCTGTGGGGTCTGGATGCTGTTGGGGAAATGCATTCCCAATGCGGAAACACGGCCCGGCGTCTGCCCGCGGAATGCCTTTGTCAGCAGAAGGGCCGTTCCCCACCCCAAGCGGCTCCAGCCTCCTCTCCAAGCTGGGCGGCCACCAGACTCCTTTGCCAGGACCCAGGCTGAGGCAAGGACCAGAACCATCCTCCAAATGCCACTTATCCCCTGTCGTGCCATAGGAAGCTCCCAACTCCACTTCCTATGGCCCAGTTGACCCCTGCTCCATAGTGTGACCCCTGCTGTCCTCCTCCATGAAGGCCCACCCAAACCAGGCTCTCGATCAGCAATGGTGACAGTTCTCAGGACCCCCAGTGCACAGCAATGCCAGTCAAGGGGTGACTGCGGCACAAGATGCCCGTGGGGACCCCAGGAGACCAAGGCCCCAGACTCCCAGCCCACTAGTCTAGGGCCCTCCCACTGGGCCAGTCCCCAGGGGTGAGCCTCCTATTGTACCAGTGAGGGTGGGAGATAAGGACAGTGACAGCCAGAGGCCATGCCCAAAATCCTCAGTGCCCCCGTGGGGGGTGAAATGCAACACAGCAGGTACCCAGGAATGACTCCCGCCAGCAGCTTCCTACGCCCACAGTCCTGGCCAGGCTGTGCGCACTGCCAGGTAGACAGGGGACGCTAAGAGAGCTGGGACGGGGGTGGGGGGGACCCCAGGCCCAGGGCTCTGCCACCAGGGGGCATGGTCACATGACTGACATCAGCCAAAGACAAGTGAGCACAGTAGAAGCACTTAAGAGCAAGTGTGAGACTTGGGGTCCTTTGGTCCCACTCTCTCTCACCATGGCTCTGGGACCCTGCAGAATCCACCGGCTCTGAGGCCCGGCTCAGGCCTCAGGTGGCTGGACGCACGGACAGTTATGCAGAGGCAGCCCCTGATGGGCTGGGAGACAATGGAACCGGTACAGGGGCCGAGGGAAGGCCTGCCAGCAGGACACGCCCTGGACTCAGCCGGGCCAGAAGGGGCTGATCGAGGCTTCCTCTCTACCTGCCCAAGGAGGTGGCCCGGGTCCCAAGCCTGGGAGTCCCCTGACGCTGTGGCACACACATCTGGCTGCCAGCCTGGCTACTCCCCACCTGGGACCTCCAGAGCAGAACGTCAGTTTGCAGTCTGGGGTCAAACCCAGTCCACGCTGCGTCCCTGTGGAGACCCGCCTCCAGAACTCCCTCCCTCCCTCTCCCACGGCGCTGTGGCTATGGGCTTTATCTGGGCAACGCAGAGCAGCAGGGCCCCGCCAACCTCAGAGTGCGGGGGGGCCTGGCTCAGCCTCCAGAACTGGTCCCCTGTCACCTCCTGGTAAACCCATTACCCGATCACAGGAAGGAAAGTGTAAAACCACAGCCATCCTCGCCAGCCCAGCTGCTGTTCCTGTTGGGCCAGGCGGAAGCTGGGGGCCCCTGGGAAACAGCGACCCATAGCTCCTTCCAGAAACCAGACAGCTCGGGGACATTGGACCCTCACACCACACCTGAGAACCCCACACGGAATGCCTCAGAATTCCCCACTGTGCGCCAGACCTGAAGCCAGCACACCACGGGCATCTGCAGGCACGTGTCGTGTGTGTGCGCACACGTGCATGTGACCAGCCTCTGGCTGGCCGCTGCTCAGACAGAAGGCCAGCAGTGCCTGAACCAGCGTGCTGATAGGCATTCCCTCCCGGCCCAGCCCCGCGCTGCCAGGAGAGCTGTGGGTGCCTGGGTCTCGTTCTGCATCCCGAGAATGAAGGATCCAGTAGGACGAAGACCAGGGAGCTTCTTGGCGGAGGCGGGGCGTGCTGGTCTTCAAGGGTGACATTTTCATGGAAGCGAAGAGAGAAGTAGAGAGAGAGAGGGAGAGAGGGGGCAGCAGGGCCCAGCACAGAGAGGCGCCAGCGAGCCAGGGCAGACCAACAAACAGGGAGCCTGGGGGCACCACCAAGATGCCATCTGGAGCCCCACACAGCCGGGGGCCTAACCAGTCACTCCTCTCCCTCCACCGGCAGAACGCCGCAGCTGGGCACAGTGGCCAGCTCCCGCCCAGTCCCGGGGGCCCCGGTGGCACTGAACTGCGCTCATGGGACCTTCCAGCCTTGTACCTCAGGCCCCAGTGCCGCCCTCCACACACCACGCCTGCTCTGGCTCTGCAGCTCCCGTTCCAGCTCCCAGCTCCCCAAGATCACCAGCACATCTGCCACACAGACCAATCTGGGGGCCAGACCATGTCCACATGAGATGACCGCAGCAGCTTTGAATCGGCCACACACTACCTTAAAATCCTTCAGGTCCCGCCATCTCAGCCTGTGCCCACCTTTCTAACTGCCCCCTATGAGAGAGAAAGCACCTGTTCCCACTCCACCATCTCCCACCCAGCCCCAGGGATGCCTCTGCCCAGGGAAGGGAGGGGACAGGAGGTCTGGGGTGAGACTTGACCTTGATTAAGGACCTGGCAGTGTCGAGAGCCCAGCTCCCCAGCAGGGCTCGGAAGAAAGCGGCTGGCAGTATCAGATGTGAGGTTTGGGCCTGGGTCCCCCTACTCAGGATGCCCCGATAAGGAGCAAAGTTGTGGAGGGAGAGGAGGCCTTGAGTGCCAGTGCAGCAGCCAGAAGTCACAGGCCACATACAGACCCAACAGGGTCCCCCCAGTTACACCTGTCCTATGGCAGGGCTCAGGGACTCAAACACGGGCCTTCGGGCTTCCAACGTCCAGTTCCCTCCTGCATCCCTGCCCAAACAGGCAGCCCCCACCCCAGTCATGGGTAACCGGGGTGCAGCCACACAGAGGCTGCCCATGTTGGGGTATCCTCCGGGAAACCGCTCCAGTGACCTGGACGTGGGATGACGGGGCCAGCCTCTGTCCCGCCTCTGGGCAGGCTCCAACTGCTGACATGGAAAGCTAGCACTTTCCTGCTTGGCTCAACCAAGACCAAACCTGCCAGGACATGCTGTTCGGAGGGCGGACACGAGCCAGCGACAGGGAAGGACAGTTCTCCATGCTCCACACTCCCGACCCGGGGAGGCTGCCGAGCCACCTCAGAACTGCTGTCACCTGCCTGTACGCAGGACACTTGCCTGGGAACCCAAGGCCTGCACTGGCAGGAGCAAGGCTGGCGCTCCAGGGCACACAGGTGTGTGGTTCTGAGGCCGAGAGAGCCACAGCGTGTCCCCCTGCCTCCAAAAGACACCTCAGTCCATTCCTGCTACCGAACCAGAACTCTTCTGCCTGGGTAACTTCTAACAGCAGCGTTAATGCTCAGCTGGATCCAGTGGCACAGGTCTATGATCCCAGCCCTCTGGGAGGCAGAGGCAGGAGGTTCACGAGTTCAAGTCCAGCTTGGGCAGCTGGGCGACTTAGTGAGACTCTGTTATGATTTGGATCTGGAACTTCTAAAAAAGCCTCATGTGCGTGGATGTCATGGGACAACGGTGATGTCGGAAGTGCGGGGCTGGAAGGGGTAGAAGCTCCGGGCTTGACCTGGAGGGACTGCGCCACGCCGATGAAGTCGGGAAAGCCACTGGCTGACTTGTAGGCTGGGAAGCCAGGGAGGGCAGCACCTGAGTGTGGAGGCCCAACCCGCAGCTTAAAATAAAGGGGGGAAGAAGAAGCATCGTTACAGCTGCTTCCCGGAAAAAGCTGTGGCCTGGGCCTTAATCTCCAGAGATCAACCGGCTCCTGATCCATCTGGCTTTCTGCCTGCCATGCTGTGCAGAGACTTTCTCCAACTAGGCCTCCGCCACGTGCGTCCCTAGCGCTGACTGCCCATGAATGGACTGTGTGTGACCTTCCGAAACTGTGAGCTAAAATAAATCCTTCCTCCCTTAAGACTGTGTGTGACCTTCCAAAACCATGAGCTAAAATAAAACCTTCCTCCCTTAAGACTATACGTGACCTTCCAAAACGGTGAGCTAAAATAAATCCCTCCCCCCTTAAGTTGTGGGTGTCACGTATTGTGTCCCAGTGACTAAGACAAAAGCCCTCCAGGCACTGACCTCCGCCCGGACACTCCCATGGGAACACCACTCTCCGGGGACAGGATACCACCTGCAGGGAGCTTGCAAGGCCTTGTGGGGTACTGAGCTCCAGGCAGCTGTCTGAGGTGCCAGGCACCAAGCCAGGCAAAGGACACAGGCCTGAACGCGCCAGCTCCCCTCCCCCACCCAGGCACCGTGGACGGCAGCACAGCTGGCCCAGGTCACCCAGCTTGTCAGGCCAGGCCGTCACTTCCCACATTCCTCCCTCTCCCTGGGGACGCTAGGGCCTGGCAGAACACGCAGACAGTGAGACCAAGTGGGTGTGACGGAGCCGGGACTGGAGACACCACAGCAGCCACTGGTCCCTGGGAACCAGCTCTCCTCGCGGACAAGAACCCAGGGCCCTCCTGGGCTGGGAGCCCAGTGGGCTTCTTAGGGACTCTAGAAGGACCCCAGCCCCACCCTAGCTGCGGAGCCTGTAGGAGTGTGTAGGCCGAGTCTCTAGCCACCCACTTCCTCAGAGGCCCCCACCAAGCACCCCGTCCTCCAGCTACCACCGCCGCCTCCTTTCCCAGGCCCCTCACCTCCGGCAGCAGCGGGGTCAGCTCGGTGGGAACGGCAGGGCCATCCAGGGGCAGAATCCTGGCCCGGCGTGGGAAGGCTGGTCTGCAGGCCTGGACCCACAGAATCCCCATCCCAGACACAGACCTAGGGCTCCCCCAAAGAGGACCCCTGACTTCTATCTCAGCACGAGAAAGGTCCATTCTCCTCACTGCACCCTCACCATGGCCCTCAGGGAAGCCATCTGAACACGACAGTGGAGAGAAGCCAGGTGGGGGGACCCAAGAGCCTGGGGGCTTGGTGGCAGATCGGCCGGGGTCCTCAGACCCACAGAAGGGTCCTGGCCTCCCCTCTCTGAGCCCGATGCAGTGTCAAGGATGGGCAGGGGAAGGGCAAGGACACAGAGGACAGTGGTGTGAGGTTCAGGTTGCTGACGGGCTCTGCCGGAAGCGGGGCGCGGCCCTTCTCCCTGTGCGGGGCCCACCTCTGCGGTCAGTAGGGCTGGGAGGCATTTCTGCCATGGGCGCTGGGACCTGGGGCCCCAGGCGGCTCCGTTGGGCCCTCCAGGACACCTTAGCAAGTATCAACATTTGTCCCACTTTATAGATGGATCGACTGAGGTTCTGAGCAGGACAGCTACTCACCCAGTGCCCCACAGCGAGGGCAAAGTCCTTGCTGACAACAGCATGTAGCGCCGAGGGGCCTTTGCTGAGGGCCACCCCGGAGGTAATCTCAGGCCCCAGAACACAGGAAGGGGCCTTGCCCCGAGCCTGCCCACTGAGCTCACTGCATGTGCCAGATGCGGCTTTTCCAGGCCGTAACACACCTGCCCAGGACCCCACTGCAAAGCCCCCAGGCTCAGAGCAGAAAAGGCACACACATGTGGGTCTAATCCACCCCGAGACCACAGCCAAGCCAAGCTGGGAGCCCAAGCGCTGAACAGGAGGCCAAGGTCACAGGACAGCTCTTGTCTGGTCCCTGAGCTCCATCGGCACCTGTGACAGGTGTCCTTATCTGGTCCCTGAGCCCTGTCTACACCTGTGACAGGTGCTGTCACTCCTGGGGGAGGTGTCTGTGCAGTCCCCACCACCACACACACACACACACACACACACACACACAACCACTAGTGCCTGCAATGGGCCAGCTTGGGCTAGGATGGGGTCCCTTCTTGGAAAGGATCCCACAGCTGGGCCTGGTGGCACAAGTCTAGAACCCCAGCAGTCTGGGAGGCTAAGGCAGGAGGACTCTAAGTTGGAGGCCAGCCTGGGCAAATTAATGATTTACTGAGACCCTGTCTCAAAATTTAAAAAAACAATTTTTAAAAAAGATCTACGGCAGTTCAATGTGGAAGCCCTAGGTTGAACCCTCAGGATCATACACACACACGCAAAAAAGCACCCTACTTGGAAGGCCCCCAGCTGCCAAGCCCAGGAGACAGCAAGAGCCTGGCCCGTGTGCGCCTGTGTGCAGAGGCTGCTGACTGGCACACACACCTGCAGGGAGAGGTCGGTGAGCCCAGCCAGGGCCGGCCAGCCAGCCACTCAGGATAGGTGCACGCTCCAGGGAGGCAGCCCCGGGGACCCTGCAGTGAGGTGCCAACGGGGCCAGCCCCTGCAGGGCCTCAAGCTCACTCTACTCTACCTGGTGCCCCCAAAGGCATCCAGGCACCCTGGGCAGGGACCCAAGGGGCTAACAGGAGCCCTCCATCAGCTTCCAGGCGCCAAGGAGGTGAGCAGGTGTGATACACAGAAACCCAGGGCCAGCCTCAGCTTGAGAAGCCACAGGCTGGGGACGCTGGTTCCTCTGGAGTGGGGAACAGGGGCCATGCAGGTGGGTGGTGGGCAGGTGGGTGGTGAGAGGGCAGGTGGCGCTGGGACCTACGCTGGGCTGACAGTCGGGAGGATAAACAGTTCACGGCCTGCCTGGGGCCAGGCGTGCGCTAGGCCCTGATTCGTCCCTTACTAGGCTGGCCATCACGCCCTCTCCAGGGGCCGTGCCCATGGTTCCAGAGTACAGAATGCTGCCCTGTGGCTCCTCTCCCCCAACCTGCCCACAAGCCCTCACAGCCTCTCCCCAGGATACACCTGTTAGTCACCGTAGATGTACTCTATGTCCACCAAGCGTGATGGTAGTTGGGGCGGCCCTGCCTCTATGACTGATCGGGGCGGAGGGGCTGCTCCCCAGGGCTGGCATTAAATGAGCGCAAATCATGAGCTACTCACAAGGCCCGAGGCCACAGAAGGGGTGGGATCTGGCCACGTCCCCCAAGACCCTCGTCTCTGCTGGTGAGAAGCCCTACCCACACGCACGGATCACCTCAGAGGGGTGGACTGCCCAGGCAGACACTAAGCACACCCCAGAACGCGGCCCATGCCGCCACTTCAGCCTGAGCCTCCAGCCTCCGCGTACGCTTCCCGTCAGAGCCGCACAGGAAGGCAGGGGCTCGCTGAACTACAGCCTGATGGTCAAGGGGCTTCAGGGACAGCAGGTGAGTGGGCCTGGCAGCTAGGTGTCCCCTCACCCTGCTCAGGGGAAGGGGTGATCCCCTGCTTCCTGCCCAGGCACACCCCGAGCTGTCAGCCCAGAGGAGCCCATTTCACAGAAGAGGAAATCAAGACAAAAAGCCAGAGTAGCAAGGAGTCCAAAAGCTGAGGAGACCGCACAGGTGACACTGTCCCCCACCCTCACACAAGAACCCGTCGGAAAGGAGCCCAGAAAATCCTGTTTCCAGAATGTCTTCTCATCTGACCCAGGTCCAGTGGGCAGCACACAGTGGGACAGTAGCAGACAGCTGGACACAGGCAGGGGCTGGGGGTCAGCAGAGACAAGGCCACTGAGCCTAGAGCCAGGCCACAGCCCTGACCACCCCAGGGTGACAGCCTGCTGGTCAAAGAGGGGACAGCACAGGCGGGAACAGCACAGTCCCACCACCTCTCCCCCACCCTCACTGGCTCCCACCTCTCTCCAGCGCTCAGTCTCTGCCAGATCTTGAGTTTGCTGACAGTTTCCCAGGGACGGCGGCGCAGACAAGATGCCTCCCCCAAAGCTGGTGAGTTTTCCCAGCTCCTAGAGCCTGGCCAAAACTGCCAGGAAAGGTGCCCACCGCATCCCCGGCCATACTCAGGCACACGGGCCCCTTGCTCCCTCGTTCCCAGGGCTCTGGCTCCCTGTGCCACCCTGGCTTGCCCCAGCTTCCCCTGACCGCCACCTCCCTCACAGATCACCTGTGCTGTCCCTGCAGGGCCGCCCACCCCCTCAATGGGTAGGGCGCTTTCAGGAGGGGGATATTAGACCCATGGGGAGCACTCTGAGGACCAGAATACCCACCGAGGACCCCAGGGTTGGGCAGAGCAGCCCAGGGGTGGAAGGAGATGCCACACAGCTGAGTCGGGGACGCTGCGGCAGGGAGCGGGGAGGGGCCAGGACGGTCACACCTACCTTGGCAGGTCTTGCCATCACCCCGCAGGTGGAGGCCCAGGGGACAGCGGCAGTAGAAGCCCCCCGCGGTGTTGCAGCACAGGCCCTCGCAGCCCCCATTGGCGCTGGCACACTCGTCCACATCTGCAAGGAAGACGCCGGTGAGCAGCTGGCTGTGGCTGCTCAGGGAACCCAGGCTGCAGAGCCATCGTCCAGTGGGGCAGAGACCTCTGTGCCCATCTCAGAGCTACGCCCCCCCCCCCCAAGGAGCTCTCCCCAGCACCCAGGGGAAGCGGCCGTGCCCAGCGCTCACTATAGTGTGGGGCACAGGACGCCCTCCTGGGCTGCTCTGCAGAGGCACCGCCGTGGAAGCCCCGGGAGCACCCAGGCTCCAACTATGATGTCTGCTGTAGCCAGGGTTCTCCCGGAAAGCTGGGACAGGGAGGCTTCCCACGTGGTCACCCTCACAACTGCCGAGGACACAGATGCAGGTCCAGCGCCCAGCCCACCATGAGAGCCTGGTGTAGGGGCATATGCCTGCAATCCCAGCGCACTGAGGTAAGAGGATCGTAATTTCAAGCCCAGCCCGGGTCACTTAGTAATGCAGCAAGACCCTGTCCCAAAATAAAAAATAACGAGTTGCTGGAGCCATAGCTCAGTGTAAAAGCCCAGGTTTGAGCCCACCCACCACTGCCCCCTTAAAAAGACGACAGCCTCAGGCCACGTCTACCCCACAGTACCAGGTCATTGGAGCCCTGTGGCACCGGGGCAGGCCACAAGCCCTGGGCACCCAGCACCTCTGCCAAGCCCACCCTGCAGGGCCTGAGCCTGCAGCGCCCCATTTCTGTAGTGCAGACGTGCATAACCCCTCTGGGGTACGGAACTTTCGGGGTCTGCATCCTACCAAGCCAGCACCGCTGCCTCCTCACTACACACCCAAAACCATGGCCACGGGCCAGAGGGACCAAGGCTGCCAGCGGAGAGATTGGGGTCCCTGAGACCTCACACTTGTGTAGACCATCGTGGGACAACAGTGTCCTGGCACCTCTGCTCACCCACCCCTGCCAAGCCACCCACTCGAGGTCTAGACGGATTATGTTTCCCATGCCCTGACCTCTGAACGCCGCAGGCCACAGCGCTCCTTCCCTGGGTGGAGAGCAAAACCTGGAGGCAGCTTAGAACAAATAGGGACCCCGAAACGCCCCAGGCACAGACGGCCAGGTGCTGCCGGGAGGTGAGCCGAAAGAACCGGCACCAGCACTGCCACCTGCCAATGGTGCCCGCATTTCCCTCTGCACTTCTTCAGGGGATCCCGGAAGACCCCAGCTGGGCCAAGGGCCTGGGGAACCTCCGTCTCACAAAACAGGCTGCGACCCGATCTGCAGCCCAGCAGCCTCTGGCCTGCTGCCACCTGCCCAGCCTGCAGAGGTTGATGGCAGGAATTTTCTGGGAATTCCCAGAGTTACGCGGGGCGAGGCCGGCTCAGCACGCAGTCAGCAGGGGGGTCCAGAACTGCAGAACGGAGGCAGACAGGCAGGGACACAGGCTCCCTGGCCCAGCTTGACCTCGGCCACGGCAAGCATGAAGGCCAAGAGACACACAGGGCTGGACAACCGTGTTGCCAGTTACTGGACACCAAGGCCCGCCTGTCCTGTGAGCACTAGGCAACAGCCCCAGAACAGGACAACCTCTCAAGGCCCAACCTCCACCACGGTGGCTCAGGGTTGGGGGGAGGGGGGTGCTGCAGCCTAGAGCCCTAGGAGTATCTCATGTAACCAGAAAATGCCCCTTGGCCTGGCAGAGACGGCCACCTGCCACCCCAGACCTTTCACGCTGCCCCAGTCCCTTGTCCCCACCTGCATCTCCATGCTGTGCGCCTCCAGGGCCCGCCCCAAGGCAGCCTCTCCATCCTGGCTGGGGGGAGACCCGCCCTGGCCACAGTCACCTGTGACTACCCACACTGGGCATGCAGGGCAGACTGGCCCCCCAGAGCTGCAGCCTGAGCCCTCCCCAGGAAGGGGACAAGCCTCAACCAGAGCAAGGGACCCAGGACCAGGGTCTGGGGGCTGAGGCAGACCAGTGGCTCCTCGGGCCGGGCGCCTGTGAAGCACACAGCTGGTATGGGGACACGGTGGGCAGGGGGCAGCATCGATCCCCAGGACGCTAAGCACACAGTCCAGAGCAGCTTTAGCCCAACACTGAGACAGTGGGGTGGGTGAGATCAGGCCTGGCCACTCCACCTCCACGTCGGCGCCTCCCAGGGGACCAGAGGCCACACGCAACTGACACAGCCCTGGATGGACGAAGCAGGTCCGCCCTCACAAACGCACCCAGGAGGCCAGCCTCCCTTCCTCTGCCCCAGCAGAGGCCCTGGCCACCACAGCTGGCTCTGACTTGTCATTCCAACCCAAGGGACCTACCTCAGGACAGGAAATGGGGCTTCCTCCCGCACCCCCTCCTCTCCAGGAACACAGTCCCACAGGGAAGCTGGGCAGGACAGAGGCCAGCAAGTGCCAGGGCTGCCGCTCCCGCCAGGACAGCCAGCCTCGGGGTCCTGGGCTTATAAACATCACCCTCCTGTCACCCGTGTTAGCAAGGGTCTCCTGAGAGCCAGCCTCCCTCCCAGGCGCCTGCATCCCCAGGGCATGCTGGCTTCCAGCTCTGCTCTGAACGGGGACCCTGCCCCACCCATGAGGACACGGCCTCCCGAGGGCTCCAGCCTGGCACAGGCAGGATGCTGCCCTCCTCCTGGACCGTCCGGGCTGGCCGTCCCCTCCCAACCCTGGAACAGGAGACAGTAGACACCTGAGACAGGCAACTGGGGTCCAAGATGTCTAGAAAGGTGGAGGGAAGGGTGCTGGGAAGAAACGTGGGGAAAGGTCCCAGGGCAGGGCAGCCACTACAACTGGAACAGCTGGGAGAACAGGGCAGCTTTCCACACCCACAGGGCCCCTGGCACAAGGGGGTCCCCCAAGCCAAGCTGGGCTCTGCAAACCCCTCCAAAGCCCGAAATGGACAGTGCGGAGGCCGCAAGCCCAGGTCTCCTTGACTCAGGCTGGCCGCCCTGTCCTTGTCCCACACACCCTCCTCTCTGCCCGAGCAAGGGGACCCACAGCAGATGGGACTTTCCTGCTTGGGACGCTGGCCTGCCCCAGCTACTACACATGACCTGGTCCCACGAGAGGCCTGAGCACGCTGGGCTGCCTCCCTGGGGGTCTCTGGGAAAGAGCGTGGCCAAGGGCCGCACCCCCGTCCCCACCCGCATCTCCATGCCTTGCCCCTTCAGCATCCCCAGACTGGCTATCCTCGTCGAGGTGAGCCCTGCTCGGGGTGAGGAGGAGGAGGAGGGGGACCTGCCCAGGAAGGATTCCTCATCCTGCGTTCAGAACAGGGCTAGAACACCCCAGAAGAGTCCACCCAAGACAGGAGGTGGCCAGGCCTTGACTCACCGGGTCTGTGGGCTCCCATCCGCGTCTGCCCCCCAAGGCCTCCGGCTGCGTGTCAGAGCCAGGATCTACGGGGCCTGACCCACCTGCCCGGGAGGCCAGGAATCCCTCTCCTGTAGCCAGATGTCACCCACCCAGGCAGGCCAGGGCTGCTCCCAGTGTCTCTGCCGGGAGGCAGACAAAAACCAGCTGGGCCAGAGTCAGCATCCCCGGGAAGCGAGGGGAGGGCTGCAGGTGGGGGGCAGAGCCTGTACCTGGGCCCTAGAAAGCCACCTCCTCGGACGGGCAGCCCACTGCACCCTGATGAGAACAGGGGGTGCTCCTAGCACCTCTCAGCTGCCACCACAGGAAACCCCAGGCGGGGCAGGATACACAGGAATGTGGGCCTCAGAGTCTGATGGCCTCTCTCACCCTCAGGGGCCCCAGGACAACTGTGAGTCCCCACGCATGCCTGCTCAGCCCTCTGACAGGGTGGCGGGGCCCGGGGAGGGCCTTAGGTGGGGGCAGGCATGGGCACCCCGTTCCCACCCCTAACACCCAGGAGGCAGCCGTGACCCCCTTCCACGGCACCTGCGCATACTGGAGGCAGGTAAATGAAGACGTTGCAAGGAGTGGGAATCCCCCCTCCCGGGGAGCCCCCACCCTCTGGAAGTGGCTAATGCCTGACAGGTCACGTTGAGGCAGGCTCTGGGCATGGCAGGCCATGGGAAGGCCAGGTTATGGTTAGGGTCCGGGAAGGATCCGGACCTGGCACAGGCCAGGAGAACGGCCAGCTTGCAGGGACCCAGCACAAGTCGCAGGCAGAGCTGAAGGAAGGTGATGCCCCGGGGTCTCAGCCTGGGAGCAGGTAACTCCCCTGGGGCCAGGCAGAGGTCCTGATGTTCCGTGACAGGAGGCGGCTGGCGGTTTTACTGCACAGCACTGTACAAAGTGGCTGTGCTAGTTTCCTGCTCTAACAAAGCTAACCAGACAGCTCAGGCAGTAGGAATTAATTCCCTCATACAGCCAGAGGCTGGAAGTCCAAAATCACGTCCCTGGGCCAAGCGGGAGGTGTGCTCAGGGGCTGCTCTCCGGGCAGAGGCTCCAGGAATGTCCTCCGGCTCCTCCAGGCCCAGGGCTCTGGCAGTGGGTGTGTCGCTCCCTCCTCTGCCTCCACAACTCCGTGGCAGGGAGGACACTTGTGCTGGCTTGGAGCACGGCGGGAGAATCAGGACCATCGCCTCTCTCAAGGTCCTTAAATTGGCACACACCTTCAGTCTCTGCCACATGAGGATCTGGTCCCAGGGCTCTGAGATCAGGGCACACACACTGTTCACACGGCCAAGGCCACAGGTTCAGGAGCTGTGGCCCCACATCTGGCCCTTGCAGGGCTCCTCAGAGGATGGGCAAGTTGGGCTGACGGATGGCCACAGTCTGTCCCCTCCTGTCCTAGAGCTCAGCTGCCCCCCTTTTCTATAGGACAGAAGGACCAAAGCTGAGGTGTCACCACACACAGGGCCACACGGGCTGCAGAGGCCCGCTGACACCCACAGCAGAGAGCCCCAACCAGGGTCACTGAAGGAGGCTATGAAAGCCGGAGGCAAAAGGCAGGGTCATCCCAGGCAGATCACCCAGCTGCCCAGCTACATCCATGGCAAAGCCACCAGGCCTCTCAACTCAAAGTGTCCCCAAGCTGCTCCCAGGACCAGCAGCCTGCAGAAAGCAGCCACTAAGCTAAAGGTTGTGCTAAGGTTCCCAGGGGCTGAGGCCAGCCACCTCAGTCCTGAGGGAAGAGGACCCAGTCTGCACACCTCAGAACACTTGCACCCACACTGGGCCACCGAAAGAGGCCACCCTCTTCACCTCTACTCGTCCTCAGCTGCGCGCCAGGAGCCCACAGGCAGAGCCGGCATCCCTGGGCACGGGGTCGGGGCTGGCCCAACCTCCAGGCTGCAGGGACAGGGGAGGGGAGCACGGCTGATGCCCAACCTGCACCCCCAGGCCGCAGTTTGCCTACTTCCCTACCTCAAAAGGAGACAGGAATACTGTCCACACAGGAAGACAGCCCGGGGAACCATTTGGCGTATGGGTCTAATCCATCTAAACCAAAACCAAGACCCCAAGGCAGCAGAAACCCCAGGCCCGAGACAGCCAGAACCAAGACCCTGGTTGTTGCCCGTGGAGGCCAGGGGCACCATGGGAGCTGGATCTCCCGGGACAATGTGGGTCCCCGCAGAGGAACCCTTCGCACGTGCTCCAGGTCCCGCACAGGCTGCACACCCGGCACCCGCCTCAGCTGAGAACCTCCTGGAACCCTGGCCAAGGCTGAGCTCTGTGGCACCCAGACAGCAGGGACCAGGGCCAGCAGCCAAGGGGAGAGCGCACCCTTGCCCCTGGCGAGGAAACGAGTTATCCCAGTGATCTAGCAGTGTCTTCCTGAGCACCTGTCCAGACAGGGCCAGAGCAAGCCCTTCCCTGCTCAGAGAGGGACAGGCTGCACCCTGTCCCATGGGGAAGGGGACCTGGCCGTGGGCAGCCAGCTCCAAGGGCCCCGTGTACCCACCTTGCCTGCCTGGGTCTCAGGGAAGCCCACCCTCCCCCACAGCACTAACCTGAGCACAGTGGGCCTCAGAGCCAGCTGGTGCAGGGTCGGCGGCTAGCGGAGTGCTCATCCAGGCGGCCAGGGAACAGACCCACAGGGCGCTCACTCAGCCTGTCCCTCGGGGTGCAGCCCGTGACTCAGGCACAGTCCGTGAGGTATCCAGGAGTCCACGGGCCGCTTCCCCAACCCCACAGATCTTCCCCAGTCAGGCAGGGGAGGGCCAGGGTGGCCCTAGACAATCCAGGCCTGGGGAGGCCCAGGACACCAGCCCCAAGAGACCCGTGAGCTCCCAGGACAGAAAGTGCCACCCTTATCTAAGGAGACCTCAGTGCCCACCTGCACATCCAGACGGTTGCCTAGATGGAACTAAAGGTACAGTCGCCGCCTCCAAGAGCTGGACACACCGGCAGGGAGCGACTCCTGCCCAGCAGCCTAGAGTCCCTGCACTCCGACCTCCCCACCACGGGCCAGCAGCCTGCCGGGGAGCAGGGTTGGGGCAGAGCTACGGCACTGGGTGATGGGAGGCCCCCGAACCTGCAGCAGGTTACAGCTGCCTGCGCGTTCCAGGAGCCCAGATGCGCCCAGAAGCCAGGCATGGGCAGTGAGGCCACGACTGCTCCTCTCTCCTGACCCACCTCTCCTGCTGCGGTAGCTGGCGCTTTCTGCTTTCAAAGACACATACCCCCACCCCCCACCTGTGACCCTGCAGGAAGAGGGGAAGCCGCTGGACTCAGAAGGGGAAGATGGCCCTAAAGTATCAAGGCACACCCCACGTCACCACAGGGTCCTTGCAGGAGAGTGAGGACGGCAGGAGAGGCCAGCGGCAGGGACCGGCAAGCACACGGGGCAGGCCAGAGACCCCGCGCTCCTGAGCGAGGAGGGAGGTGGGGCCGACAGCGCGAGGCGCTGGCTCTCCTGGAATTCCAACCCCCAGATCGTGAGGCAATAAACTCAACTCACTTCACGCCTTTGGGTTTGTGGCAATTTGTTTCGGCAGCAAAAGGGACACTCACTAGGCACGCAGCCCCTTCAAGACAGAAAGTGAACCCCCACACCTCCTGCAGGCACCGCGCACCTGCTCTTGGCCTCCAGGCAGGCAGAGGGCAAGCTGCCAGCAGGGCTGGCCGCAGGGGCTGCTGCCATCCCGCAAGCCTGACTTCGGCAGGGTGCCCCCCAGAGCATCCCCGCCAGGGCATGACTGAAGGGCCTTCCTCTGGCCCGGCCCACTGCCGGCAACAGGAATAGCACTGGCACAGCAAAGCCACGCCGGGCAGGTGGGAGGGAGAGGGGCAGGCAGTGCCGACCGGGAAGCGGCAGGAGGCGGCGTCCTGGAGGCCCTAGCTGCTCCGAGGGACAGCCAGACGGGTACAACCCCGGCTGCTCCCGGGACGAGATGCCGGAAGCTGTACCCTGAACTCTATTACTTGTGGGTAGCCATCTGGAGGGGGTCCCAAAGCCCTTCTGCACAGGAAGGCCACTTCTGCAGCACTCCCCCGCGACCCCCAGGACTGCCAGGCGAGGCTCTCCTCCAGACCCCCCCACTGTTGGGGACACACATCCCGGAGGCTCACCTAGACAGCCTGTTCCAGTGTCCCTACCTGCTGGCAGCTCCAGGAACGATGAAACGGGCCTCTCTCTCTCCTTCCCTCGCTCCCTTCCCACCCCACCCCATACCAGGGATTGAGCCCAGGGCCTTTGTACGTAGCGACATCTCCAGGCTTTTTTTTTTTTCACCTTGAAACAGGCTCTCGCTAAGCCACTAAGTTACCCGCTCTGAGCTCTAACTAGCGGCCCTCCTACCTTGGCCTCCCATAATGCTGGGACTGCAATTGTGTGCCACCATGCCCAGCTCTTCCGGCTTTTCCGGAGGCAGGTGCAGGCCCAGCACTCCTTCCTGAAGACCCTAGAGGACCCCCTTCACCCCCCGCATATGGGAGGCTGGGCTGCCTCTCCCACACGCCAGCAAGGCCAGCATTCCAGGCCTTGCAGATAAAGAAGGATGCCTGGAGAGCTGGTCAGGCCCTTCCGCCGCTGGCTGCCAGTCCCCCCACTAAAGCCGAGTCTCCGGAGATCACTCTAAATTCAACATCTTCCCCTGGTGTCCCTTCCAGCTGGAGTACCTGGCCTGGCCACAAGCCCGCTTCCCCCGCCACGTGCTCAGATACCTCGCCAGGACAACGCCGCGAACCTCGATCCGTGACCGCACGTGTGCCAACGCAGAAGCATTTGTGACAATGGCTGTGGCTGGGAAAGGGACATCAGCAGAGAAGGGAAGCCACAGCCTGTCCCCAGCATGCACTGCAGCAGCCTCGCGGACAGGACGGCCAGGGGGCCCCGGGGTGACGCAAGCTGGCTTCACATTTAACGACCAGGTTTTATTTGCTTAGAGCAGTTTTAAGTTTATGGGAAAACCGAAAAAGGAAGTATATGGAGTGCCACACGGCCACTTCTCCCAGCACGTGCAAGTCCTGTGACCAGCATCTGCGTCCCTCGGGGAAAGAGGGGTCCCCGGCTAGGGTGTCGTCATCACCCGAAGGCCACACCAGAGTCTGAGGGCTGCACAGGCAGGGCGGGGCGGGCAAGGCCCAAGCACAGCGGTCTCACGTCAGGGCCAGGTGGGTTTCCCCCAGATACCCTCCATTCCCTGCCCATTCACCCCCTACCCAGCCCCCGCCAGGGAAAGCAGGGCCTACTGACCCCAATCCCTCCCTGGAACCATGCTCAATCTCAGACCCTACCCCTCCCCAGCCGCCACCCCCCCAGCACCTCTCCCTAATCACCCTCACGCAAATCACCCTCACCAGCCACGCCAACGACACGAGGCCTCTCTGCAGACCCTGACAGGCAGGTGACAGGACACCCACTCAGAGAAGGAACAAGGGAGGCAGGAATTGGGGAGTACCTGGACTCGGGGTACACTGGGAGGAAATGCCCTGTTCCTCCCACACCCTGTCCTGCCAGGAAACACCCAGGAGACGCACAAGGCAGGGCACACGTGAGCCACCCAGGGCCACCTGCAGCCCCGGCCGCTCCTCTGCCGCCCCGAGAAGGGTCAGGTTCAGTCTGGGGGGACACCCCAGTCCCAAGTGTGGGAACGGGTGCTGGCGCTTTTCCCCGCTTGTTTCCCAGAACACAAGACAAGACGGGAAGGCGCCAGAGGGAGCCAAGAACATTCCTGAGCTCCCCGGGGCACCAGGTCCCTGCTGCCCTGCGTGGCCTGGGCCTGGGACCTTCCAGCTCTGGCTGGGCAGCGGCCAGCGTCGGGCCAGGCGCGCTCGGAGGCCTCTGCGTGTGCGCATTCACATCTCCTCACGCTGTGTCCCAGGCCCGGGGCGTCTCTCTCCCTGCCTGTCTCTACCTGCCAGCAGCACTGACTTCTGAGCTCCACAGGGGTCCCAGGCCTCGGAGGGTCCCCGCACAGGCGTCGCCCTGCAGTCTGGATGAACGGAGGACACACTCCGTCCCCCTGCCTCTGCCAGCGGAGCTCAGACCCCTGCAGGGGACAGGACGGGACTCATCCTGGTGGGGGTGGCGGAGGGGATTTCCGGCCAGGTGCAGCCAGCTCCCTGCTCACGTCTCCCTGGACACGCTGCCCCGCCCATCCAGGACACAGGGAGGGCTGGCAGCACCTCCCCTTGACGGTGGAAGTCAGGGGCTAGAGTGTCATCCTGTCCCCTCCTGCTCCCACTTCCAGAAGGGAAACGCCTATTCCTAGGAAACCAGGATGTGGCTGGAGCTGCCAGAGATGTCCCGTGCCCACCCAAGGCAGCCCACCGTGCGCTGGGGCTCCCACCCTCCCCTGGCCTGGCTCCCATCACTGAGGCACGCCCTCTCTGTACCTGCCTCTCTGCCCACCTGCACAGCCCCACCCCCAAAGCCCACCATATGCCAGCTGCCTCTCCTGTCCCATCGCCTCCCTGCTGGGCTGGCATCCCTGAGCACAGGTCTCAACAGCCCCCGTGTGGCCAGGCCCCACAGAAGATGCCTTCTGAGAGTCAGGGAGACACAGGGGGATTTCACACAGGATCTGGATGGGTTTAAGTTCCCGTTTCCTTGCAAGAGCCCCTGCAGCTCCCAGGCGTCCTGGGTACCAGAGGGACCTCTGTGCCACGTCTTGCCCTCCCAGACAGGGCCCCAAGCAGACACTCCGTGTCCCTGCTGGCCTGCTCCTGACCTAGTCCTCCTTGCTCCAGGAAAGGTTTTACAACTTCTGCACGTGGACAGAAGCCCTCAGAGCCACACAGAGCCCTCTGTCACTGGCCCTTCCTGGCCCCTGTGCTGGGCTCTCTGCCTTGGACTGACCCTGACCACCAGGCCAGCCCCAGCCTCACCGCCTTTCACCGGGTGCCCCACAGGCCCCTCCCTGGACCTTCTGCCTCCACCTCGGCCTCCAGCACCTGGTGGGGGTGCCCCAAACAGGTGCCTGACCCCATATCACACCCCCAGGCTTAAATGTCTCAGCTGCCCAACAGGAGTGGGCACCAGAGCTCACAGCCAGCCCTCCCACCACATTGACCACTCTGTCTAAGCTGGCCGTGTCCCCCACCTGCCCCGGGCCCTTCCCAAATCTGTCCCACACCACCTCCTCCTGAGGCCTCCACTGTCGCCACCAGTGACAGCCACAGTCTGACTTGTGTGGACTCAACACACATCCCTACCAAAATGGCAAATTTCTCTGGCCCCGTCCCACAAGGACGAGGTCCCGTTGGCCAGTTCCCAGGACAGGGCCTAACGCGTTGTAGGCCCAGCAGCGGACAGCCAGACGGACAGATGTGTGAGCTCACACCTGGACCCCAACCCATCCTCACCTGAGAGTGCCTGGGCCTTGTCCTCCCCGCTGCTGTCCCCGCGCCCTGGGCATGCCAGGCGTCCTCAGGCTGCCACGGAGATGACACCTGCAGGGACAGAGCCCAGCGGGGAGCAGACCCTCAGACGGCCCCATCCAGCCCAGCAGGGAAGGGGCCGCAGACCCTCAGAGCACGCTGCCCCTCCTGCCAGTGGGGGGCGGATCCTGGAGCCCACAGTTCTCCATCCTGGGGCGAATGCTGAGCACAGCTCCAGGCAGCCAGCAGGCTGCACTGACCACCCACCACCACCAGGGGGCTCACACGTCCTGCTCTGGACACGGCGTTCAGGGGCCTGTGCCGCCCACACCTGCCCTGTGCAGGGCCTAGCTCCATGAAGAGTCCTTTCTTGACGGTCCCTGCTGCCTAGGGCAAGCTCTAGGGCAGCAAGGCTGGGCTGCAGAAAGCTGGGGGCTGGCAGCGCCACAGGAGGGAAGAGAACATCACGTGGCTGCAGGTGCCACACCAGCCCCTCGCCTTCCGCCCACTGCGCCGTCCTGGTGTCCCAAGGGCTCCAGCCAGGACCACCGAGAAGGGGGCAAGCAGGGCACAGGTACAGGAGGGCACCCTCCCTGTGTGGCAGAGCCCAGCGTGCACGGGCGGAGGGGCCAGCTGCCCACCCTCCTCCCGCCCCAAGCTGTGTGCTGCTGCGACTTTCCCCCTGCCTGGGAGCCCCCAAGTTCCCCCTGGCTCCCAGGGTGTGCCCACCCCAACAGGCGGAAGGAGTGAGCCCAGATCTGTGTGGGAGCCAGGCCGCCGCTCAGCTGTTCATTTGCTTATCTGTCCGGTTACCCTCACGGACAGCAGAGCCAGCGGGGAGGGGGAGGGTCCACAGGCAGATGCCCTCTGACCGCCTATGGCCGGCGCTGGCCCCATTCCCTGTCCTGGCAGCCCTCCTGGCAAAAGTGCCACAGCAGCACCTTGGGAGACCACCGCCAGTGGGGGGACTCTGCCCGAGGACAACTGGCCAAGCCAGGCAGCTGGCTGGCTGTAGCACGGGGAATGATGCCCTCTATCCGGGATCTCAGCCTCGGCCGTGGGCAGGCCACGGCACCTCTCCCCGCTGCCCGGAGCTGTATGGCTTGATGCTGTCACTGCACCTGGCGTAGAGGCCCAGCCCGGCGGCGGCTCGGAATCGGCAAAAGGACGCTGCTCCCTGAGGCCACGGCTGCACCCTGCCACCCGAGACAGTGGAGCCGCCACGTCCACCCCCGTGGCCACAACAACCATGATGCCCGATATCCCTCCCGAGACTGCCCTCAGCAGTGGCCCACTGGACACAAAGACCAGGAAGGATCCCAGGGCTGCCAGGTTCCTCAGCCCAGGGCCTCTGGGGCCGGTATCCAAAAAGCGCAAACAGCTCCCTAAGAGGGCAAGGTCCCTCACGTCTGGGGTAGCAGCGTCCGGCTCGGGGAAAGCCTCGTCACGGTGCTCACCTCCTGGGGGCGCACGACGGACACCACCACCCAGCAGGAGCAGGCCCCCCTCCCACAGGGTTGGCTGCTGGGGGAACAGAGGCGCAGGTGCTGGCGGGGTCCTCAGCCCTCACCCACCATGGAGGCCCAGGATCCCAGCAGGACAAACACCTTCCGCAAGACCAGCTGGGCAGCCCAGGCTGGAGGCTGCTTGTGAGGCCGTCGGTACCGTGGCATTACCTCCTCCTCCACCATACCTGGCCCGCTATCAGCAGGCGGCCTCTTGGGATGCCTCGCAGGCCCTGGCACGGGAGGGGACAGAGGGTGGAGCCGCCCTGGAATGCCTAGGGCTCCGAGACCCAAGGGCAGACTCGGGCATGGAGTCCGGCCCCTTCACTTGCACATTCCTCGTTAATTATCCCCTGGAAAGGAGGAGGACAGACACGTGGCCCAGGAATCCCAATGCAAGGGATCAGCCCACTGCCCGGAATTGGGTTCAGCTCCGGAGGCCAGACACGAGGCACAGGCCAACGTGGCCAACCTCTTTAGACCAAGCCAAAAACGGGGGCAGCTCACAGCCAGGGGCTCTTCTTGCTGGAATGGGCCCTTTGGGGTCGGTTCCGCCTGCCCCTGGGCAGGTGCACTGACCTCACAGACTAGCCCTGTACAGAGAAGGTCTCTTCCTTCAGCGGGTGCTCCACAGCTATGGGCCCCGACCCTGTCCACAGCTCGCGGTGCTGGGCTGGAGTGGCGGGACTGCCAAGGGGTCAGCATCCCAGAGAGACGAGCCTGGGACACTTGGGTTGTCAGAGCCTCAGAGCTAGGGGAGGGGGCTCAGCATTATGGGGTCGGGCTCAGAGATGGGGGTCGGAGCTTAGAAGGGTCAGATGGGTCGGAGAGATAGGGACATGGCCCAGAACACGGAGACGGGGCTCAGCAGCAGGACAGGCCTTTAGGCTACCGGGTAGACCGCAGAGCAATGGGACAGGCCTCACAGCCAAGGGACAGAACGGTACTCAGACCCCAGGAACAGGACCCAGAGCCAAAGAACAGGGCTGTGAGACGGGACAGGGCTCAGAGAGCAGCCCTGAGGGAGAAGGCGTGGCAGTCTGTACCCACCTCTGCCCTCTTTCAGTCTGGATCCACAGACCGAGCTTTGTCCCACGTGGCCCCAAATGGACCCTCGGGCAGCCGCCCCTGTTCCCGAAAGGAAAAAGAGGTGAAGCCAGAGGGCCACTTGGCCAGGACCTGAACCCACAGGCCGGACCCCGAGGCTCTGAGCGCGAGGGCAGGCAGCAGTCAGTCGGCGGGTGTGTCTCCGCACACCCAGTGCCCGCCTGGCTCTCGGCTTTCCTCTGCTCAGAATAGAAGATGCCCTCACCCCGGGTGGGCCAGGGGGTGGGGGATGCCAAGTCCTCACCATAACCTCCTGGCAAGTGGACGGAAACCAGCTTCCCTGGGGAAGGCCTGCCAGAGACGGGGTGGCCCCTCATTCCCAGCACCCCATGCGGCACTCCTGCTAGGCTGCCTCAGGTCCCAGGGTGGCTCCAGCACCCCCATCCTGCTCCCCACCACCAGCTAGGGCCTCCAAGAGCCTCCAGCCTCACACCAGGGCATGGAAGACCCCTCATCACGGATCCCAAGCTTGGAGCCCTGCGTCCCGTTCTATGAAGTAAGCACAACCCTCACTGTGGCCAGCATGGGGCACATACCAGGAAGGCGTGTCACCCAGGGGGTCTGGGGACCTCTGGAGGGCTGTGGACGTGTGTGCACCTGAGGCAGGAAGGTGGCCCACAGGACACAGGCCAAAGGTCCCCTCAGGCAACTGTCCAGACAGTCCACCCAAAAGGGGGCTGAACGCAGGGGACTCAAGCCCCAAGAGCCAAGGAGACCTGGTGGTCCTCCAAAGAGTTACTGTGCCCAAGCCACATCTCACATGCTGGTGGAACACGGTCCCTATCGCGGCAGGGCCAAAGGAGACCCTATTTGTGTCCCAGCCACGGACACAGATGCCCCAACCCAACCCCACCAATCCTGGTGTCTCTGCCCTCATTAAAAGACCACCCCATCTCTGCAACCAGCCCTGGGGAAGACCACACAGCTCCATTGTGACCAGGCCGGCCAGGAAGGACGTAACCATTCCGGAGAAAGACAGAGGCGCTTTTGTGGGTGGCAGGCGAGGGACAACAGACCTGGGATCAAACAGCTCACTGGGGCGAACAAGATTACCCTTCCCACGGTCGGCACTGTCGGGGATGGGGCGGTCAGCACTGTGGGGGGGTGCTGTTTATAGTCTTCCCAGCTGCCCAGAGGACGCAGCCCAGCCTGAGCACAGCAGGGTGGGCCTACAGCAGCCCCACTCGTCCACCCCACTGTGCCCACCAGCAGGAGGCAAGGTCAGAGGGACCAGAGGAAGAGCCCCCCACACCCTCCACTCCACCTCAGGCCAAGACAGCATCTGCCCGGGTCACAGGTCACTGGGATTTCGGGTTAAGCAGAAAGTAGCCAGAACAGCCCAGGCCAAGGGCGTAACCCAGGAGGCGCCACATGTCACCTCAGCCCCAGAGAGAAGCCAGCCTACCTCGTGCCCACCACTACCAGAGGCCACCGGTCTCCCGCAGGATGGTGGGCACCAGGGGGCCAGGCCAGCTCTTCTGCCAGGATCTCAAGGCTGCTAGCTCTGCCCCCCCCCCCACCCCACACAGCACACAAGTCTCTACCAGCTAGGACTCCTGAGAAGGACAGCAGGCCCCAGGGCCACTGACAGTCTCTCTGCCCCTACACAGCCAGTGCAGTGTCCACACAGCCAGAGCAAAGCTTCTGAGGATTTCCACTCCCAGGGAATCAGGCCCAGCAGGAAGGTCAGGAGGCCAGAGAGCCAGGCTCCCAGATGAGCCTGATCCTTGCCCAGGTGTGCTGGGTCCTCAACAGGAGTGCTGGCTACCACCCGTGCATTCGTCCATCCTCCCAGTACCTGTGGGGATCTCTCCCCACACCAAACACAAATCACCTGCCCTGGGCGGTTCTGGCTGACCTGGCTCAGCCCCTAATGGGATGTTCCACTCAGCTAAGCCTAAAGATAACGTGGGAAATAGTGTGGGGAACCCCGAACCCCAGCCCAGAACCAGAATCAGGCTCCTCCAGGACAGGAGCTAAGCAGTCTCCCCTAGAAGACAGCTGGGCTTGAGCCTTTGTGGCTGCAGGCCCAGGGCCGTGACCCCAGCAGGTGGCAGCTGTCAGCCAAAGGGGGGTGGAGGGGCAAGGCTGGTCCATGCCCCTTCCCGCCCTGAAGCAGGACAGAACCCAGGACTAGGCAGGTCACCCAGAGGGGCGCTGGGCGGTGCCTGGCCTGGGGTGTGGTTGCCCTGCCACCCGCAGACAGTGGGTGCATTGAGGGTAGCTGGCAGGGTGCCTCCTGCCCTTTCACCAGTCACCCAGTTTAGAAAGCCACCCTCAGGCCAGGGCGGGGCGCCCAGCCCTGCCACCCCTCACCTCCAGGGAAGCTGCCCACGCCTCGTTTCTCCATCCTTGGGGTTCTGCTTCCTGGCCGACCCCAGGGCCCACCGATGGTCACAGCCCTCCAGCCCGGTCCCCGGGCCCTCCCCTGCCGGCTTCCTGTAGAGGTGGGCAAACAGAGCCCCAGGCCTGGGGGACATGGTGGGGCTGGGCACGAAGGCAGCAAGCAGGACCCTGACTTCTCTCCCCGCTGGTGGGGGCAGGGCCACCCCGGCCTCCCGGGACACAGCGAGGAACCAAGCACAACCCACCCGGCTCCTCAGGGAGCCTCTCCCGTCTGGAAACTCACCCTGATCCCCCCGACCCCAAACCTCGCCCAGATCCGCAAGCACACCTCCTCCAGGAAGCGCTCAGGACCCCTTCACCAGCTGGCCAGCCCGGCCACCCGAACATGGCTGGGCCCAGGAACAAGGCTGTCAGCACTTTCCCATGAAACTGCCCCTTTCACAGGTGAAAAACAGGCCCTGGGGAGATTCGCAGCCAGAGCTCCTTGGACCAGGGAGCTCCCGGAAGTGGCCCCCGTTCTCCAAGCCCGTCCTGTCTCTCAAGGTCAGCTAAGACGGAGACGCGGGAAGTGACCACCTGCCGCGCGGCCATTCATGGCTCCTGTGCTCTTCCGCCAAGCCTCCCTGCCTGTCCTTAAAAGCCCGGCACCATGCGGACCACCCGTGAGCCCGGGTGGGCGGGGCACTTGCCCCCTCAGGGAGTGTGGGCCAAGAGGCAGGACTGAGGCTGTTTCGGCTGGGGACGCCACCGCTGGCGGGTCT
>PVKB01003022.1:0-25747 GCA_004027205.1 Ctenodactylus gundi
GGGATGCAACTTATACATCCTTCCAGGTCTCCATCCAGTGATTAGCCCCTCCTGGATCCAGGTGTGCAAGGTGTGGCCACCACACACCGTTAATCCCAATTTACATGCCTTTAATCCTAATTTAACTGTAATCCACCCCTCCAGACTAGACCCCAATCCACCAACATCACATGGTTTCATAGATAATCCATAACATAAAATACATGAGACTTTTGGGGGACACTCCAGATCCTAACCACAACAATATGATAAATAAATACATGAATTTCTCAAAAAAAAAAGAGAGAGAGAAGGTGGGCACAGAAAATGCACCTAGAAAAAATGCTCTGTGGAAACTTGAGTTCAGCTTACACAACCCTAAAAGATATACAAGCTCAAGTAAGGCCTGGAATAGAACCTTTCCTAGCATCTCCAAATGAGGTGTTGTCCTGACACCTTGCCTGCAGCCTTAAGAACTTTAGAGTTGGGTAACATGAAATACTGTGATTCTAGCTACCCCTCCAGTGGTGCTATGCTAGGAAAGCCCGGGGGAAAATAATACACACATTCTACTCTATTTACCTCTCTCTCCAGATCACACTTGCCTCCCACAAGTCCATCCAAAGAGTGGCAGCAGAGCCTAGCAGGCCACAGCCACTTACAGATGATGCTTCCCACCCAGTCTGAAAGCTCTGGCCTCAGCCCTAAACTTCAAAGGGTCTGTGGAAAGAGGAGGACAAGGAGGGAAAAAGGTCAGCCTCTCTGGAGCTGCCCAATGAGACTCCTTCATGATCTTCCTGGAACCCAGAAGGCCAGGGCTGTACAAATCCCACCTTCTTCACCTCCTGCAGCCCTCATCCAGGACCCCTAACCCTTGATCCTAATCCTTAATACTGGACCTCTAACCCTTACCTCCTTAACCTTCTTAGGTCGTATTACAGTTTAGATCAGGAATGTCCCCAAAAAGGTTAATTCATTTCATTGCTCATAAGAGGTAGGGCTAGTCAGGAAGGGAAGGTCACTCAGGGTATGGCTTGGAAAGTTACACTCTTCCCCCCCCCCCCGCCCCCATTTTACTGATATGCGTAAGTGCAAAATTTGAAGTTTACAGTGATCTTGAGCATTCTGTGCACACATATACCTTGGCAAGGGTACAGACCTTCCCCTCTCTCCTTTTGGCCCTACCCCTACCCACCTCACCACCCGTTTTCCCATTATTTTCCACACTAAGTTCTGTGAGATAACTGTGATCTGGGTTTCTCATATCAGAGAAACCATTCAATATTTCACTTTCTGTTTCTGACTCACTTCACTAAGCATGATGGTCTCAAGTTGCCTCCATTTGCCTACAAAAGCCTCCAACCTATCTGACTTTATAGATGCATATTATTTCATTGTGTACACATGACACAATTTGTGTATCCACTGGTCTATTGATGGGTACTTTGGTGCCTTCCACATTTTAGCTATTGTTAGTTGTGCTGCTATGAACATGGGTATACATGTATCTCTGTTATGTGTTGTTTTTTATTCTTTGGGGTATATTCCCAGAAGAGGTATCTCTGGATTAAAGGGGATATTTATTTCCAGTCTTTTGAGAGATCTCCATCCTGCTTTCCACAGTGGTTTTATCAGTTTTCACTCCCACCAGCAGTACAGGAGGGTTCCTTTTTCCCCACAGCCTCACCACTGTTTGCTGTTTGAGTTCTTGATTATATGCCAACCTCTCTGGAGTTAGATGGTATCTTAGCAATGTTCTGATTTGCATTTCTCTTATAGCTAGGGATGTTGAACATCTTTTCATGTATTTGTTGGCCATTTGAACTGAACTTCTTCATCCATGAACTGCCTCTTCATTTCTTCAGCCCATTTTTCAATATGGTCCTTGATTTTGGGGGCTTCCTTTTCTTCAGTTCCCTGTATATTCCGGTTATGAGCCTCCTATCTGAGGTGTTGGTGGTAAATTTTTTTCCCAGTCTGTTGGTTCTCTTTTTACAGTGCTGATAATTTCCTTTGCTGTGCAAAAACTTAATTTGACATAATCCCATTTATTGATACTGGGGACAATTTCTTTTGCTTTCGGTATGTTAAGAAAGTTTTACCTACACCTATGTTTTTTAGATATTTGTTTAATTTTTCTTCTAGAAAGTTACATTCTTATTCCAGCTTCTCTCCTATTGCTCTGATTCCTACTGCAATGCCATGAACCAGCTGTTCTGCCGTGCCATTTAATCACTGCCAGACAACCATGGATGGACTGAGACTTTTGAATTAAAACAACTTTTCTTCATTTCAGTTGTGGATATCAGGTATGGTGCACCAGTAACAAGAAAGTACCGATGATAGATGGATAGTCAAAAATGCTTTTCCCTGTTGACTATTTCCTCACCCCATGAGTCCTCTCTCTCAATTAAAATCCTACATATCTAGGACAGCTGACTTTTTCCTCACCTTTTTGTTGTTTTGGGGCTGTTGATTCTTCATGCTTCCTACCTGTCCAGTTTCCACGGCATTATTTAGCTCCTTCTTATTTTTATCTGAAGTTCAGACCCTTCAGTCCATTTCTTCCACCAATTATGTTTTCTATTTACAAAAGTCCCTAAAATCATAAAATTTATGTTCATAGAGCTGACAGATTCCATCTAACATAGACATATATATATATATGTGTATATATAGATATGTGAATTTACGTATGAAACATACAAGTTAAGGCAAATATTTTCTGTTCAGTAAGATCCCTGTTACTCTATAACATTCTTGAAACATGGAAAACTTGTGTTTAAAACATCATACACAGACACTCTTCAAAGTACTTTGCAATTTGTCTATTCTAATTTCATATTTACTAATATGAAACACTGGTTTGTTTACCCTACACCTACTGCAAATATTAGGAGAATTGAGCAATACAAATACCTAGTGATGGAGGTAACTTGAGACCATCATGCTCAGGGAAGTGAGTCAGACGCTGAAAGTTAAATATTGAATGGTTTCTCTAACATGAGAAACCTAGATCACAGTCGTTTTATGGAAACAAATGGGGATGATAACGGGAGGCAGGGAGAAGGGAGAGCGTGTAGAAGAATCAAAAAGGGACAAGGGAAGGGCTTGTGAACATCTAGTGAAATAAACAGGTAAAGGGGAAAACGGTATGTATTTGAAATTTTTAAAATGTAATCAATTTAAATCCCACATAAGAAACGAAAGAAATGCAAATGTCTTAACTATCTTTATTGATGCATTTGTGCATATCCAGCTACATCAGTTCATTAAAATCAATGTTTCAATTTTACCCTTGGAAATTCTAAACTGACAAAAGGTCTTGGGGGCTTGTGGGTTGTTTTTGTTTGGTTTTGTGCTGCGGTACTTGGGATTGAATCCACAATGAGCTATACTCCAACTTTTTTTTTTTTTTTTTTGAGTCAGGGTCTCAGTCATTAACTTGCTCAGGCTGGGCTTGAGGTTTCTTTTAGTCCTCCTGCATCAGTTTCCAGAGTGCCAGGATTACAGGCACGCACTATGATTATTCAACCTGGCAGCAATATTTTTACATATACATTTATTTCCATATCTCATACTTAATACTTATAGACCTGAAATTGTGCACATATCTATGGCTTTACTACTCAAGACCAAAGTCACATATTTAACTATGCAAAATACACAAAATTGTCAAGAATGTAGTTTAAAATATAGATGTTGCACACCATAAGGCTATATATTATAATTTATCTCTTTTTTAAAGTAGTATATTACAATGGACACCAATTTTCCTTTATAAGACCAACCTACTTCTCACATATATTACAACTATTTTTACACAAAGTGACATGTTAAAGACAAAATACTAAGTTTAACACTTACAAGGGAAAATGTCTTATGCACAAGACATAAAGGCAGTGTATTTTTAAAATACAATTTATATATATTACAGGCAGAATTTAAACAAGCCACTTAAGATAATTTCACAGATATCATTCATTCAAAATTATCTCCAAAACTTGCTATGTAACAAGGAAGCCTAATATCAACTGACGTATCAGGATATGAAAACTATAACATACTGGCAAGTAAACTGATATCATGCCTTTTTCTATAAGCCTTTGAATTAAAGCACAAGCAGAAACAACTACAAGCCTTCTTTAAATGACTTTATATTTACAAGTCTAAGGTAATACGTTTCCTGACACAGGCATGCAGACTGCCCTACGTGGCAGAAATGGTACAGTTACGAAAAAAAGCAGAAATAACCAATTAGCTGGACAAACCAGAGACATCAAACAGCTCCTAGCAAGTCACCAGATGTTAGGGGTTAAAGTATACCATAAAATCTTAATACTTATTCCTACATCAACATTTCAGTTTAGGGTTTTTTAAATTAACAACTTAGACTATTCTTTTCTTTATGTTAAAAAAAACTTTAAAAAGAATCACTGTTTTACAGTGTAACCTTATGTCCTGACATTCATTGCATGAATATCAGAAAGATTGCTTTTCTTTTCTAGACTCACTCTGGGGGAAAAAAAGAAAAGAAAAGAAAAGAAAACAATCAAAACTTCCAACACAAAGCCCTGGGGAATAGATTTAATGAGTTAAACTGTCCTAATGCCATGGAGCTACTAAAATACGTATATTTATTCTTAAGAAAATTTACAAAACTAGCATCTTTTTCTCCAGTTATAAAAGATAAAAATCTATGAATCAGTACTCTAGTGTGATCACAGATAGCAAAATGAAGTAAAAAAGCACAAGCTGTCTATAACATTCTCTATTTCCTGCAGTCTAATACTTTGTACCTGTTCTGAGTGAGAATAAAGCATATCAACAACATAGAAATACATTAGGACCTTTAATGTTGGGTAAATAATCTCCCTGAGGTTATGGTAAAAATAACTTAGCTTATTACTTACATATATTTATTTAAAAACTTGTTTTCAGAATATTTCTTAAGGTATTACGTGACAGTGGTTCTTTTAGAGGTAACAAAAGATGACAGGGAAAAAAAAAATCTGGGAAGTCTTGAAATTCCAAAAAGATATCTGGCAGTTTGATACTTTTATTCCTCCTCCCCGATCACAATTTTTCCTTTTAAAAACTAAAGTTGGCAACTTAAGTAAAATTGAATTAGTCTGGTTAAAATAAGGAGGCCTTCTCAACAGTGCTTTCCCCCAGAAAACAAAAAAAAAAAAAAAAATTCTATGTAACTCAGTGCCAACAAACAGGCGGTTAAGACCATAAAATTCAAATGCAGATAGTGGATGTGTCACAGCCAGAAAAAGGTTTTATACATTTATAAATTTGTGCTTTGCTTCATACAGGGTTGCTCTGATTTCGGTCTCATTTGTAACGTTATAGAATGAGCCTGGTGTGAGGGACAATTTCAGACTCCAGTGCACAACAGTTTGTCAGCAGAACTGGACAAGATCCTCTCTACTTTACGAAAACACTCAAGTAGGATGTGCCTTATCAGATTATGTTTAAATGAATCACACTATTGAATCAAAATTCTACAGAATGACCCAGAACCAGAAAAGGAAAAGTACATAGGGCAGTTCCCTTCCCCATGGCATCTATTCCAATACTTCCCTTCTCGGTGGCACCCTTACCCATAAGATCCCCTCAACAGCAGACAGGCAGCATAATCAGGTTTGCATTTCGCTCTTTCTCACTTTTCCCTTTTCAGACAGGAGATTTATTTTTCTCTATAGTAAAGCAAGTAGTATTTCAGGGGGTCTGGCAGAGGAAGGTTCAGGACCTTCTGACGCAGAAAATTCACCGGAGGGTCTGGCTTGGCTTCTGGCAAGTTCTTCTCTTCTTCCCGCTGCTCTTCTTCCAAGTCTTCACAGCTGTTGTCATCAGAGGGGTTGGAAATATGACTGGCAAAGACCTCTTTGTCCAAGAAGACAATTGTTTCCATTCGACGGCGGCGGACTCTCCTTCGTTTAAACCTGGGGGTGTTCTTTAGTCCATTCCCATTTTTGTTCAGGGCTTCCTGATGAATGATCTTCTTAATGGCGCCCCGGATGGCAATGCGGGCCAAGTCTTGAAGGCTGCGAACAGCCAGAGGGGCTGTAACACAGAGCAAGAACAGCAAGTGCATCTGGGAGCAGTGACACAACAAAACCTAAACATCCAAAAACCTTAACATTATTTGTTAATGTTATTATTCATTGGGATATTTACAAATGTGTTACAATATAAGAATATAAGAGTATTCTAAGCAAGCATTAACTAATGCTCTAATTTGCATTCATATGGTACTTTTCAAAAGACATCTTCAAATATGCTAATTCTTAACTCTAAAAAGGAAAAAAAACAGTACCACTTGGCTAATGAGCCAGTGATTAAATTAAAACAATATAGTTTAGTTTTGACAGTCTTCATCACCCATTTACTACGTTTACTAATGTACTAACACCTATCCAGTAGCAAGCCAGTAATACTCTCCAATATTCTTTTATCTGTTCTAATATTTTCATAAGCAATTTATAAAGGAATATGTGTTCCTTTTTCATTTAAGTATAGGGAAATCCAAATCTAAATATTTTTAAGAAAAATAAATACTCCAAAACACACCAAGGAGAAAGAACATTTGGCAAAATAGCTTACAAATTTAATGCAGACAATATATTTACAGCAATACATAAAAGCTTTTCTCAAAAGGAAGGGAAGTATTGGCTATATGTTTAAACTCAGAAAACCAGCATCATTTTTCCTCTCTAGTAACCAATTTCTACAAATAACAGTCCACGCAATTGGAAGGGTTCTCATGATTCCATGCTATACACTCTACAATATGTATTACCAAAATCAGACAGGCCCATATGGAATCCCAACAATCTCCATGCTGTTCTAGAGAACAGGCCTGTATCCCAAGCTCTTGACAGACAATAGCACCTTTTCCCTCTTCATCAATAACTTTCTTCTCTTACTTTTTTGTCTCCAAAAATAAGAGGGCCTATTTCCTTCTCCAGGACAGGTTCCAGTAGTAGTACTTCCTTTTTCTGCTGTCCTAACACTACTGAGCACTGAGGCCATGGCCCTTACCCCATCTACAATCTGCCATCTTTCTTGCCCTCAAAAATTCACTTCAAGAAAACTTAGTTCCAGGACACTTGCAATCACACTGTTCCCCTAAGACAATAAAACAACTCCCCTCAAAAGCCATCAGGCTTCTGAGTGTCAGCTCTGGTCTTTTCAGAGATATGTTCCTGAACTCCTTGTTCCCGGTCACAACCTCCCACGGTGGTTCTTCCTTTTCCACCCTGCTGAGTAGTATCCTGTAAGGCTCCAATGTTCACAATCCTCCCCTCTTGGCATGCCAGCTGATCCCTGGTTTTATATCCATCATCCTGTAGCTTTAAGTAACAGGGGGTCCAGCTCTCCAAATTTTCATTCAGGCCTGACAGGGTGGTGAGCTTTCCCCAGACCCATAGTTATAGAAATGGATACCTCAGATTCCCATGCCCTTTCTCAGAAAGACCATGTGTCCCTGAACCCAGTGTCATCTCAATCTTTGTCTCCTGCCTGGAAAACCTCAAGAGCTTCCTGATGGATTCCTGCCTCCAATATACCACACAGCCCACCCTGTGCATGTCTACACCACAGGACCTTACTATCTGCTGTTTCTACTCATGTGATTTCTCTATTCCACTGTCTTCATCAACTTTACTAGTCAAAGAAACTGACCCCAGAAGAAAGCTGAAAACAACTGTTCAACTTAGAAATCTAAATATCACATGAATGTTTATCACCCATATTGTGGTTTAAATTTGGAATGCCCCACAAAATCCTCATGTAAACCATGTGCTGTTAGGAGATGGTGGCCTGGTCTGGAGGGGTGGATTATGAGGTGGTGGTGGATTACAGGTATATGGTGGGGGGTTAAAAAGGAAAGGAATGGAATATTGAGGCTGGACTCAGAAGGGAAACTGGGACAGGACTTGGAGGAATAAATGCAACTTCCTCCCTTTCTCTGGAACTTAACTTGGCTTCCTGTTTGCAATGCTGGGAGGAGCAGCCTCCACCTTCGCCTCTGCCATGTGCTTCTTCTGTTGGTGGTTGCCCAAGAATGGACTGTGACCTTCTCAAACTGTGAGCTAAAATAAACTTTCCCTCCTCTAATTTATATATGTTGGGTACTGAGTTACAGCGACAAAATAGTAAAGAAACCTAACACTGGTTTTGAAGGACTCTCTTCAAAACAAGCATCTTAGGGTAGTAACACACTGTCAATATTCTTATCCAGGACCAATCAAGCCCCACAAACAGACATGCATTTTCAACTAGACCCTCAAAAAATCTTGTAATTTCTCCCAACAAGACTTGGCCTTCCCAAACTGTGCTAACCATAGCTTTGAAAACTGGTGTTCTCCCTTGTCAAGGGTAATATCTGCTTAAAGACCTTTTACACAGGAATTTTTGGAACACATATCTGAAAAATTCACCCTCTATCTGACCACCAGAGTTATCCAGAATCTGCACACTCTCTATCTTCAGGTAACACCCCTGGAGGCTCTCCATATCTTCACCTACACACAGAGCTCACACCAGGTTAGCTCCCCCAACACATGCTAACTCTGACCATATCAGGAGAAGGTGCATTTGTGTTTTATTTTTAATTTTGCGTCCCTGAACAAAACTTGTACAATTTTAAGGTTTGAATGGAAAGTAAGTACTCTGAACACTGTTCCTCCCTCTCCTTTCTTTAGGAAATTCCTTTTCACCCAAAGGAGAAAGCACAAAAATCAATCTCTATCAAACTTCTCATGATCCTTTCAAAATTCTTCATATATTCCACTGTGGATAGCTTTAAATTTCAAGAACCTTATCTGTGTCATATAACAAACAAGTCCTCACAACTTAAAAAACATTTCTGTAAGGAATCCATCAAAATACTGTCTTTGGGTATGATACTAGGTATACTATTTTTCCTTTTCCCTTCATTTTTCCTCCCATTTTCCAATCTTTTAAAATAATAAAGTTTAACTTCAAATTTAAAAAGCTGAAATTCTCACTTCTGTGTGTGTTGTTTAAAAAAAATATTTTTTTTGAGACAGTATCACACTCTGTAGCCCAGGCTGATCCTGAACTCACTATATAGCCCAAGCTGGCCTCAAACCCATGGCAATCCTCCTGCCTCACCCTCCCAAGTGTTGTGATCACAGGCATGTGCCATCATACCCAGCTTGAGTTGTTTAAATGTTAAAATATTAGGACAAATGCTTTCCTGGTGTCCGCTCCCTGCTGGGTCTGCCCCCTGAAGATACTATGTGAAGACTCAGCACCTAAGTCTCCACAGACATTCTCCAATCTCTGCCCAAGAGACAAACAAGAATAGGCTCCCTACTTTATATCTGCTCACAGGGCAGAAGGTGACAAGTGCTCTGGGAGCAGAAGTCTGCAAACTCAGACACTACTGCTTTCTCCCAGGACTAAGGCAGATTTTCTGAGTCTTCCACACGGTAGAACTACGCCCCTTTTATGTGAGTCTGCTATTGTTCATGACATGACCAGCAACAACTCTATGTCTATTTAAAAGACTAAAATAACCTGAGTGGCTAAAAGCAAATTATAATTTATAAGTGTCTAAAATCCCACATACAATTTAAAGGTTTCAGCAGTAGTAAAGCATTCTTTACTTTCTAGAAGTGTCATATCAATTTTTTTTCCTTTCTAATTCCACAATATTAAAAGATCTAAAAATATAATGAGTATACTCACGTAGCTGGACAATTTTGGACTTTCCTGACTCTGAGTGGCAGGGCTGGACAAGTGGGGCAAAGGAAACAGCCAGAATCTTTTTGGTTTCCCAAGAAGAAGGGCCTATGCGCGTTATCTTAGTTAACTATTCCAAAAACAAAAAGAATAAAGATTTGGCTATGAGATAGTTCAGATTTAATGTAGTCATTCTTTACATATAAAATTTAAAAACATATGGATACACTAAAATAGTTTGATGTTATGAACCCCTATTGTGATGTGGCGTGGAATACAACTGGTGAATATTTTTGCAAACATGTTTAGCTTAAATATTTTCAAGTCTCCAGGCTTACCTCCTATTTACAGGAAATAAAATAGTTAAAGGACTACAAGAAGAAACAAAACTATCAGGAAGGTGACGATTCTTCACAAGAGAATGTTTTCAGCGTCTTCAAAGCAAAGTCAATGATCCGGGTTAAGTCAGGATGGGGTCCAATTACAAAGAATTTAAATCCGGGCTTGCTGCTTCTTGGACTGTGATTGTACAGATGCTTCTAAAATCCCTGCAACATCTAAGATACAGGAGAGGCCCAAATAGTATAGTATAGTTTCTATAATAGTATCTATACTATTGCAGATTCATGGTAACTTTCTTCAATGAGAATATGAGGCAAATACCCTCATTCTTGTGGGAGGAATATGCCTCAATGTAATGGGATTTGGTGGCTACTACACTGCCAACATTTCTTCTAAATTAAAGTATTAGTATTATACAATAGAATCTAACAAGACAACACAGTCTCTGAGTTCAGTGTGACTGGGCCAGTCTCCAACAGCCTAAATAGGTCATAATACTATTTTTGGTCAGCTCTGCCTTGCTAAGATTATGTGCTAGTCTTTTCTAAAAATATCTAAGTCAACAAATCTTTTAATACGAGGGTTCTCTAAAAGGGATTAGTCATGCACTAAGTAAATAACCAACAACTTAATCATATTCTTATATACCAGCAAAATTTTTTTCAAAAACACTTTCAAAAGAATTCCTAGTTATTAATATAACAAACATCAAATATTTAAACATACTTAATCATCAATTGATATAGGAAACCTTAAATAACTACAAACCTCTATTTCATATTCTAGATAGATACAATATTAGGTCCACAACCCTCAAACTACAGATAAAAATGATTCTAATAAAAATTCAATGCAACTTATAAGATTTCTAATATCTTTTGTGTACATGAAGACATATTTAGAGCAATGTTCTGATAATGAAGAACAAAGATTAAAACCATTATCACTGCAGTCCATGAAAATACACAAAACTTGGTAGCTATCAGCAAACACTGAGACCAACACTCCTCTTTTGTGATGCTGACAACACTACCCTAGAAAAGGCACAGCTATTAAATGTAGATATTTCTATTTTTGAGATTATACCTGAAGAACTTCATAGACATGAAAATCAAGATGCAAGAATATTTGCAAAAAATATTTACAGAGGCTTTTCCTGGGAACACTTTTTAGAACAGCAAAAATGCCACAAGGAGCCAAAATGTCCTTCACTAAAGTACATTCTTATATACCAACAAAATATTTTTAAATAGAAAATGTTAAAAAAAATAGACAACATAAGGAGGAAAAGAACTTCTAGACCTAATGAACACCAAGTACTTCAAACATTATGTTTCTTTATATACATTTTCCCACTATTTTATTAATAAACATATGCAATACATAATGTTTACAATGAACTTCAGTATTTCGTGCAGATACATGTTATATCAACTTTACAATCCCTTCCCATATTTGACCCTCCCATACCTCCCCATCCCTTCCCCCAACTCTGGCAATCACATCATGTGGTTTTATAGAATGTCTGTGTTCTGGGTTTCCCAAGTCAGAGAGACTATACAGTACTTAACATGTTTAATCTTCCACATCTAAATCATTTCACTTAAGTCACCACTCTTTGGCTCAGCTTCCTATTCTTCGAATGGGCAGCAGTGGTCAAATCTTGATGCCTCTTCTCCGAGTCCTGCCGATCCCATTATTGAAATATTTGCCAAAAGTTCTTTTTTTCCCTATATTTTGCTATATCTTTGTTGCTATTCTTAAATCTGGCCTTACCCACCAGTCCACATTAGAAAATAACTACAAGCATGTAATTCAGAAGACTAGTAAACATGAGAAAGAAGAAGAAAAGTTAAATTTCAAATGCCTTAGCTGAATACTGGAAGGTACATGTTTGTACATTCACAGGGTTATCTTTACATTAATCAGTTTTCTTAGGATAAATTTTCATCAGTGGCCTAATAAGTGAATTGCTACATTATAAGAACTTAAAACTGTATCATATTGCTACATTAAATGAACTTAAATCTGTATCACATAAATATACTTAAAGTAACAGATATGAAGGCAAATTTAGTTATTTCAGAATTTTTTAACTTTTGTAATTTATTTACATTTCACTGATTACTAACACCCTGCTAGATTTGGTTAATAATTTTATCGGCCTATCCATCCATATATTCATGCATATGTATTTTTAAAAGATTTTATGTCAATTCCCCATGGTGCATTATTAATTAGTAATTACTCTGTTTTGCACACTACTATACTATTACTAATAATAATGATGTGGGGAGATTTTACAGCTTTTATAGAAAGGCTGGTACTGTTTTAGAAGCATATCAATCAAATGATTTAAATACCAATCTATTTTTACTACATTTTCTCTTTAGATGTTACCTTTCTTTCAAGTTATTTTGGTGCTGCTTATCTTTCTGCCTCTCTCAAATAGGATAAACTCACATTCAACATCAAAAAAGTGAATTGCTTCATTCAACAAGCTTAAGACTTTATCAATTTGCTACATTAAATGGACTTAAATCTGTATCACATAAGTATACTACAGTTAAAGCAATAGATAGCTATGCTTAGTTATTTCAGATTTTTTAGCTTCCATATATTGTTTACTCATATTTCACAAATTATTGACATTTTGCCCGATTTGGTTTATCCTTTTACCTACAAATTCATTCCCAATTTCATGTATAGCCTTAACTTTTTTCTCACCTCATTTTCCTCTAGCTTTTGACTCTTTTTCTCTGGGTTTATTGGTGTCACTGGCCTCTCTTTAACTTTCGAAGTTTGCTTTAAGTATTCTCTGCAATGCTGGCTTAGTGGCTGCAATTTTCCTTAAGCTTTCTATATCATGGAAAGTTTTAATTTCTCCCTCTAATTTAAAAGATAATTTTGCTGGATATAGCAGTCTTGGTTGGCATTTATGTTCTCTTGGTGCCTGGATGACATTGCTCCATGATCTACTGGCTTTTAGAGTCTGGACTGAGAAGTCTGTAGTTATCCTGATGGGCTTATTTTTGTGGGTTACCTTCTGTTTTTCTCTTACAGCTTTTAGTATTTTCTCTTTGTGTTGAGTTTCTAGTGTCTTAATTATGATGTGTTGTGATGAGGATCTCTTCTGATCAAAGTTGTTTGGTGTTCTATATGCCTGCAATAGTTCCATGTTCGTTTCTTAGATTTGGGAAATTTTCTTCCATTAATTCATTAAACAGGTCCTTTAAGCCTTTTGTTTTGTCCTCAGTCTTCTCTTGGACTCCCATAATTCTGAGATTGTTTCTCTTTGAATCATCTATCAGCCATTGTAATGATTCGCTTTCTTCCTTATTTACTTTGTGTTCTTCATGGCCTGCATGTTGCAGCTCAGCCACTTTACCTTCTAGGTCTGACATTCTATTCTGAAGATGTTCAAAGTGGTTGCTTATTATTTCCTGTGTTTTTCACCTCCTGAATATCTGCATTCAATTTTTTATATCTCTGTTGTGTTATTCTCTAACTTCTTGTATTGCCTTCATTATCTTCTGGTTTATATCTTCTTTGGTCTCCTCTAATTGCTTTTCAAGTCTTGCTTCAAGTCTCAGTTACTTTTTCGTTACTGTGACTCAATACCAAATACCCACAAACTCAGGAAAGGAAAGGTTTATTTTAGCTCACAGTCTCTAAGGTCACAGTCCATTCAGGGGTGGCCAGCAACAATCGAAGTACATGGCAGAGAGAGAGGTGGAGGCAGCTTCCCTGGACAAACAGGAAGACAAGCTGAGACCAGTTGAGCCTAGTCCCAGTCCTCCAGGAAGGCAGGTGCAGCTTATGTATCCTTTCAGGTCTCCGCCCAGTAATCAGTCCCTTCTGCATCCAGGTGTGGCCACTACGCACCGTTAATCCTAACTTAACTGCAACCCACATCCTCCAGACCAGACCCCAATCCACCAACATCACATGGTTCCATTAAAATACATAAGACATTTGGGGAACACTCCAGATCCTAACCACAACACTTAGCTATGTCTTGGCAGAGCTCTTGCACTATCTGTTTCATTTCCTGCTTTAATTCAATGTATATCTGCGCCAGGAAGTTACCATTATTTTTGCCATTTTCATCTTTGGATTCTGCAATTTCAGTAACCCTGGTGTCATCTTTTGGAGTGTCAGGTCTTTTTCTCCACCCCCTCCCCCATTTTATTAATATGTATAAGTGCAAAATTTAAGGTTTACAATGAAGTTGAGCATTTTGTGCACATATATATCTTGTCAAGGTGACAAGGACTTTCCCACTCTCTTTTTGTCCCTCCCCCAACCCGCCCTTCCTTTCCTCCCCACCCTACCCACCTGGTTCACTTTGTTTTTCGTTTTAAGTTCCATGAGATAGTTGTGATCTGGGTTTCTCATATCAGAGAGCCCATTCGATCTTTCACTTTCTGTTTCTGACTCACTTCACTAAGCATGATGTTCTCAAGTTACTTCCATTTGCCTGCAAAAGCCTCCACGCTGTTGGACTTTACAGATGCACAGTATTCCATTGTGTATAAATACCACATTTTGTGTATCCATTGGGAGTGTTAGGAATTTTTGTAAGAGATTTATTACCACTTTTCCTCATGGTTCTGCTGACACTGAGTCATTCAGGGGACCAGCAGCCTTTCCCCCCTCTTTTCTGCTCTCTCTGCCTCTTGTTCCAGTTTCCTCCTAGGCACTGTTTAAGGATGACCCCAAAAGTCTCGATGTGCTCTTCTGGGCTTTCTTTTACTCTAAAAGGTTTAGTTTTTGGGCTTTCTTTTTCCTTTTTAAATGGCTCCTCTTGACATCACTTTCTGTCATGGCTGCAAAACACTGAGTCTTGTCTGGACTCCCAAGGGCCTTTTCTAGGGAAATTCACATTGCGTTTGCAGTATACACACCTGTGGGCTCCTTTTTCAGAGGCTGGGGCTGCCAGCTGCCAACAATACCCACTTCTCTGGATCCGTGCTAACCTCTGCCTGAGGTTCTGGCTCTGGACTTTTCCTCTGTCTGTGGTCTTTGGATGCTACAGCTCAGAGCCGTGCCGAGTCGGCTGCTGTTTTCCTCCACTTCCAATATGACTTCAGGATTTCTGACCTTCAGACGGCCCCCAGTCAGTTGTGGGGGTGCTCAGTCCTCTACCACCTCCATATGATGTTCCAGGCCCATGCAGGCTTTCCTCTGCCAGCAGCTGCCTGCGGCTCCCAGCCATTTGTAGTCAGCCTGTGGCCGCTTTCTGGGATGCTGGGATTTTTTTCTCTGCTTTCAATGCTCCTTCGGAGTTTCTGGCCTTCCCCTGGCCTCCTTTCAGTTGTTGGGATGCTCCTCTCTTCCCTAGCTACATTGAACACACATTTTCTAACTAAACTCTTGACTTTTTAAGCGGGTCGATGAGGAGACATTGTGCAGCTCTGTTATTAGGCCACCATCTTGACCGGAAGTCCTCTGTATACGTTTTTAAACAGACAGATAAACCAAAAGGTGATTGCCTATAGGTGAGAGATGAAGGTAGAAGAACATGCATGGAGAGACATTCTAAATGCTCTATTTTTAGATTCTAGAACCTTTTAAATACTTCACTTTGTAAATATGGAAACCTACTAACTGCTAAAAACTGAAAATGAATAAACTTGCTATGCCAGATTGGTAGGTAGTACAAGCTTATGGGAAGTATTCAAACTGAACTTGAAACACTGTGATTCAATTATACGTACCTAGCGAAACAGAAGGACAAGAAAGGCTGGCAAGAAGTAAAAGGTTAGTTGGGAAAGGAACTCAGTAGTGGAGTACTTGCCCAGCATGAGAGGCCCTGGTTCTGATCCCCAACACATAGCATAAAAAGGAGAAAAAGTGTAAAATCCTGAACTAGTTTTAGAGAACAAAAATTTTTTTTGTGTGATAATGATGACTGTACTGCAGACGAACAAAGGAAAGGGTAGTGTAGCACTGCTGCCAAGGCTGAGGAGGTTAGAAAGCACCCAAGTCCTTAATTTAGACTGGAAGTTGCAGTATAAAATCATAATATTTTCTTCCCCATCAAAGGAAACTTATATTCATTCTGGCTCTAGAAGTCCACTGAAAATACAAACCCGGTGTCAGAGAGCACTACTAGGCCCCAACTATGGTCTCTAAACACTGATACAAATAAAAATGAAACAGGGATCCCTAGAGAAATGGCTAATTCCAAATCTGAGTCTGGAATGTGTCTTCTGACAGCAGAATGCCTTGTGAAAGCAGCAAAGCTATCACACTACTTAGGTTATACAAAAGCCCAAGAGCCAAATGAAAAGGCTCTCACCAAAACCAAGAAAATCTGAGCTTCCACAAAAGTGATGGTGTGATTAAAATATGAGGTATGTCTGTATCTACGTATTCACAGTGATACTTTTAAAACATTGGTCACCACCTCTGGCTGATGCTAGAAAGTCAAATTGAGAAAATTGATATACAAAGGTTAAGAATCAAAATTTATCTTACCTCTCCTGTACACTTCAGGGTAATCAAACATCAGTGAAGGTCTTTATCTTTATAAAAGTAAACTAGCTACTAAAAAGAAGAAATAATGGAATTAGAACTATCCCATAGCCCCTAATGAAATAATGTTATCAGAGTCACAAAGATGCCACAAGCATCAGGAAAAAGAGGTAACACTTGATGTGCCTACCAATATAACACAGAGCTGGTCCTCTGTATCCCAGGTCTTTTACACCCACAGATTCAACCAGCTATATACAAAAAATATTCATAAAAAAAGATCTGTCTATTCTACAGCAATCACTGCTGAAAAGGCAGTGGGGAAAAAGGAACCCTCTTACACTGCTGGCAGAAAAGTAAACTGGTACAATCACCATGGGGACAGGGCAGTATGAAAATTTCTCAAAAGGCTGAAAACAAATATGTCCTTTGATCCAGTGATACCTCTTCTGGAAAACTTTCCAAAAAGAGTTAAAAGCATAATATAGCAGCATAACTAACAAGAGCTAAAATGTGGAAGACACAAAAATACCCATTAACAGACCAATGGATACACAAATTGTGGTATATGTACACAATGGAGTACTACTCGTCTATAAATACAGATAGTTTTTGAGACTTTTGTAGGTAAATGGACACAACTTGAGATGATCATGCTCAGTGAAGTGAATCAAACACATAAGGTTAAATATTGAATGATTTCTCCAATATGAGAAACCCAAAATAGTCATTTCATAGAACTAAATGGGCGGTACAGTGGGAACCAGTGGGAGGAGTAGGGAACAGGACAGCCAAAGAGGAAGGGGGGAAGGATTTGTAATTTTGATGCAATATACATATGCACAAAAGGTTCAATGTAAACATTATGTTACATATATACGTATCACTAAAATTGAAAAAAATTAAAAAGAAAAATGTCTGTTCTAAACACGCCCAAATTTTTTCTTGGTTATTATTTCCTAAATAATGCAGCAATAAGCAGTTTACATACCATTTATACTGTATTAGGTATTGTGAATAATCTAGAGATAATTTAAAAGTGCACAGGTTATATGTCAATAACACAATAAGTTATTTTATATAAGGAACTTGAAGAGTCTACAGATTTTGTGTACAGGTATTGTGACCCATTCCTTATAAATACCTAATAATATTCTTATGCTCCTTTCCTCAAAAATATATCAAATATAAACGTAATCAAATGTCTAGAATCAGCTACCAATATAAAAAAGACAGAAGAACACATGCAACCTCATCATAGAAATATATAATTTGCAAAATCCAGACCGTGGAAACTCTACAGTACAAAGGACTCCTTGAATAAACAAATTGCAAAGAAAAGTAAAAAAGAAAGGACAATACATAGAGTAAAAATATATTTTACATATGTCAGTCAAATGCAATAGCTGAGCCTTTAATTGGATTTCTTTCCAACAGCCATTAAATTTTTGAGACAAAGAAATTTAAACATGAATTGGATTTGTGAAGATATTAATTACTCTTAATTTTTCTATGGTTTTACAAGGATGTTTAAGTCTTGATCTTTAACAGATAATACTGAAATATTCAGATGAAAATTAAGAACTTTGAATAATGTCTTTTTCCCCCATTATTGTTATTAATATACGTATGTAATACATAGTGTTTACAATGAATTTGGGTATTTCGTGCACATATGTATCATATCAACTTTACAATCCCTTCCCATTTTTGACCCATCCACACCCTCTCTATCCCTTCCCCCAACTCGGGCTATCACTTCATGTGGTTCTACAGAATGTCTGTGTTCTGGGTTTTTCAAGTCAGAGAAACTATACAGTACTTAACATATTAATCTTCCACACCTAAATCATTTCACTTAAGTCGCCACTCTAACTCAGCTTCCTATTCCTCAAATGGGTTCACAGTAGTTAAATCTTGATGCCTCTTCTAAGAATCCAACCAATCCCTTCATTGGGATATGTACTAAAGTTTTTTTTCTATATTCTGCTATATCTTTGTTGCTATTCTTAAACCTGGCCTTACCCACCAGTTCACATTAGAAAATAACTATAAGCATGCAGTCCAAAAGACTAGTAAATTTGGGAAAGAAGGAAAAAAAAAGTTAAATTTCAAATGCCTTAGCTGAACACTGGAAGGTACATATTTGTACATTCACAGGGTTATCTTTACATCAATCAGTTTTCTTAGGATAAATTTTCATCAGTGACCTAATAAGTGAATTGCTACAATAAAACAAAGCTAAAACTATATCACATTGCTACATTAAATGAACTTAAATCTATACCACATAAATATACTTACAGTAACATATGAAGGCAAATTTAGTTATTTCAGAGTTTTTTAACTTTCATAACTTATTTATTCACATTTCACTGATTACTAACATTCTGCTAGACTTGGTTTATAATTCTATCTGTCTATCCATCCATGTATTCGTGCATTTGTATTTTTAAGAGATTTTATGTCAATTCCCCATGTTGCATTATTAATTTGAAATTATTCTATTTTGCACACTACTATACTATTACTAATAATTATGTTGTGGGGAGATTTCACAGATTTTATAGAAGAACTGCTACTGTTTTAAAAGTATAGCAATCAGATTATTTAATTACCAATCTATTTTTTATTACATTTTCTCTTTAGATGTTACCTTTCCTCCAAGCTGTTTTGGTGCTGCTTATGTTTCTGCCTCTCAAAGAGGATAAACTCACATTCAACATCAAAAAAGTGAATTGTTTCACTCAACAAGCTTAAGACTTTATCATTTTGCTACATTAAATGGACTTAAGTCTGTATCACATAAGTATGCTACAGTTAAAGCAATAGATAAATAACTATGCTCAGTTATTTCAGACTTTTTTGACTTTCATACATTGATTACTCATATTTCACTAATAATTAACATTTTGCCCTGTTTGGTTTTTCCTTTTACCTATCAATTCATTCTTAATTTCGTGCATAGCTTTACTTTTTTCTCAGCTCATTCTCCTCTAGCTGTTGTCGCTTTTCCTCTGGGGTCATTGGTGTCACTGGCCTCCCTTTCACTTTCTAAGTTTCCTTTAAGTATTCTCTGTAATACTGGCTTAGTGGTTGCAAATTCCTTTAAGCTTTCTATATCATGGAAAGTTTTAATTTCTCCCTTTAAATTAAAAGATAATTTTGCTGGATATAGCAGTCTTGGTTGGCATTTACATTCTTTTAGTGCTTGGATGACATTACTCCATGATCTCCTGGCTTTTAGAGTCTGGATTGAGAAGTCTGTAGTTATCCTGATGGGCTTATCTTAGTAGGTCACCTTCTGTTTTTCTCTTACCGCTTTTAGTATTTTCTCTTTGTGTTGGGCTTCTAGTATTTTAATCATGATGTTTCGTGATAAGGTTCTCTTCTGATCAGAGTTGTTTGTTGTTCTGTAAGCTTGCAATAGCAGGAAATAAAACAGACAGCACAAGAGCTACACCAACACATAGCTAAGCTAAAAGCAAGCCTTGAAAAGTAAAAAGAGGAGACCATAGAAGAAATATACCAGAAGATAATGAAGGCAATACAAGAAATTAGAGAACACAACAGAGATGAAAAAAAAAAAATGAATGCAGATATTCAGGAAGTGAAAAACACACAGGAAATAATAAGCAACCACATTAAACATCTCCAGAATAGAATGTCAGACCTAGAAAATAAAGTGACTGAGCTGCAACATACAGGCCATGAAGAACCCAAAGTAAATAAGAAATAAAGTGAATCATTACAATGGCTGATGGATGATTCAAAGAGAAACAATCTCAGAATTATGGGAGTCCAGGAGAAGACTGAGGACAAAACAAAAGGCTTACAGAACATGTTTAATGAAATTATGGAAGCAAATTTCCCAAATCTAAGAAAAGAAATGAACATGGAACTATTGCAGGATTATAGAACACCAAACAACTCTGAATGATGTGTTTATATAACAGTAACAGCAAAATTCTACTCTACCACCTAATTCTCAACTGAAGACAGTTAATAAAACTCAATATTGATTAATAAGCTACCACTATACAAGCACCAAACTGATAGAGATATCAAATGACTTAAAATTACATGCATGAAGTCTCTTAAGTATGACACTGTAAGTATATATAATATGAACCCATATGTACAATAATCTTTTTGAAAAAGGAACACAAATTAAAAGTACTATAAGAATCCTATCAGTAATTATGTTAAACACTGTAAGCAGTTTTTCTTTAAGTTTGTATTTTATATTTTCTGCACTGAACACTACCTTCTGAACAAAATAAGTGCTAACATTTAAAAATTACACAAAAATTCACTATCTCCTAATTTTTAATCATTCTATTTTTTTCAAATTCTTTGTGACTAAGAGAAATCCTTCCTAGTGACCAAATCAAGTTTGTATGACTTACACATTAGGTCTAATTTACTTCTCTTAATAAACTACCATATCTACCTTACACAACATGCATGACCAAACGGGATTCATGGACAAGATTCCCACAAGCAAGAATTCCCATAAAACACTTGCCATCAAAATATTTAACAAGCATATAACAAAACAGAATTATTCTAATAGTTTTATAAAATATAATTCTGGTATTAGAACAATTACAATTAAAATTAGAATAGCTGAGGTAAAAAAAACAAAAGGTAGAATAGAGGGAAAATGAGAAGGGAAACAAGTGAAGAAGATGAAGAAGAAGAGGAGGAGAAGAAGGAGTGAGAGGGAAGGGAGAGGAGGGGAAAAAGGAGGAGGAGGGAGAGGAGGCGGGAGAGGGAAGTAGGAGGGAGAGGAGAAGGAAGAATAAAAAGAGGAATGGGAGAAAGAGAAGGGAGGAGCGGGAAGGGCCACAGGCATCTAAATAAGGTCTTTATTCCCCCTAGGGCCTATATGACCCGGACAAGCTTCCACATTTGTCCTTCTCTTTTCTTCCTAATTTATAACATGGCAGAATCCATTACCAAGTTAAATACATATAAACTGCCTGGACTAGACTTTGGCAGATAGTTTACAAAAATGTCATCTGTGAAGAAATCCAACCTTTTCTTCCAAAGGCATGACAAGGATCCCTCCAACTTTGAGGAGATTCTTCATGTACTGTTCATGTTCTTTCTGCACACCAGCCCCACAATACACACGATCATACTGAAAACAATCTGGAGAAATCTCTAGGCAATTGCCAGTAACAAAAGAGGGTTCACAGAAGTCAAACCTAGCAAAGGAAAAATATATATTTTCTGTAACTAATTGCATCACACTGCAGCAAGCCCAATAAATCTATGCTAATCTCAGCTTGCATTTTAATTGTAATATCCCAGAAGAATGCAACGGTTCTCAGAGCCAAGAGGTGGAAGGCACACTACCAAAAAGAATTATACTACATAAGCAGAACTGTAGGAATTCGGACAGAACAGAATGAAAGTGAATGTCATATGCATCACCCAAATTTAAAGCAATCTCAGCACTGTAGTTGGCTCTGTTCTTAAGTGCTCATCATGGTATTCAAGTGATCTACTACTTGACAAGTGAGCTGAGAAAAAAAGCACATTTTGCTTCTCAAAAAATGGAATCCCTAAAATAAGAGTTTCAATGCTTTATTTCAAAATAGCAAAAGCTACTATATAAACTTTATAGGGAAATGTAAAAATCTTATTTAGAAACAATTAGAGTATTAAAAGTTGTCTACACTAAAAACACAAAAACTAAAATTTAATTTTTCCTCTTTATTATACTGGTGAAAAATTACCTTTACATATTGTGCTTAAAAATCTAAAGCTCTTAAAATCACATATTAATATTAGAGCTGGTACACACAAAACCTAGTATGATCCAGTCACAGCTCAATCACATCTTTCAGCATATACTTGCTAATAAACTGACCAAGTTTATTAAATTCAAATTCTACCCTCTGACCCAATGGGTAGCACCTGATCATACTTATCAAAACTGTCGCTTGTTCTGATGAAGAAGTCCAATTTCTGTTTTGCATACTCTATCACATCAGAATGAATCTCTACTCCATGGTTCACACCAAAAGGACCTAAAAAGTTTGAGAATAAGAAAGCTTTTAGAATCGTATCTTACTGATTTGTTTCTTCTACTTTGTTAATTATAACATGCTGATTTAATATGTATAAATATGGAAATACAACATTTTCAAGTCTTTTAGTAAGTACATTATTGGGCCAAAACACCCAGCATAGTTTTCAATGTGTAGTGTAGTCTCCACTCACAACACAGTGTTTGTTTTGATGCCTACGCCTCTATGCTCTCAAATATTTAAAGAAAAAAGAGCAGAGGCCTGTTGCAAATCAAAAAGAAAAAGCCAAAGTTCAGTTCAATTCAGTTCAGTTCAGTTCAGTTCAGTTCTGTTCCTTACTAATGAATTAAAAAAGAAACATCTAGGAAGGCTGAGGCAGTAGGACTGCCACAAGCCCAAGGCTAGCCTGGGCTCCCTAGAGAGTTCAGGACAGCCTGGGCTAAGAAGCAAGACTCTGTTCATCTCCCACCATCACCACCACCCAATTACAGAAGAAATATATTTGCAAATGAAACACACAGGTCTTACCTTTCATAGGTGAGACAGCATTTATAAGACAATCCTGTTGTCCACAAAATGTCCTCACAATGTAAGATTTAATCATTAAAGTATGATTCCAAGACACAATTAAGACATTTTTATATCAAAGGAAATAGACCCATAATTCAAAAAAACTGAAAAAATTTATAAGCCCACTTGATGATGAAAGCATTCCTTCTATAAAACTATTTCTAGAATGTTTGTTCTTGGCATGCATAGTCTATGGATAGCAACTCAGATGCCACTCTACATTACAGAACTGTTTGAAGAAAGCTCAACCTAGGTTGAGGAGGGATGATAGCTTGATCCCAGGAGATCAGCCTAAAAAACAGTGACACCTCCATTTCCCAAATAAATAAATAAACAAACAAAACCACTTATTAGTTACTTCTAATGAAGGACATGAGACATAATCCCTATTCCCAAGAAGTTTACCACCAAAGAGCAGCAAGAAAAGAGGACAACACAGTGGTTGGCAGAAGGTCAGAGGATACTGCACTGAAGCCAGACCATAATACCCACCCCATATCCACTACAGGTAAAGCAGCTCCCACTATATGTCAATCTTTCAGGATGGTTACCTTAGGAATTACCTTATCCCTTCTCCATCAATGATAAGAACAAAGAAAAAGAGCCCCCCAAAATGGCACAGAGATAAGGCTAAGAAAGCACAAATAAAAATGAATGAAGGTAGTGGGGTCAGGAAGGTCCTGTGCACCAGAAGAGACTTCAGACCTCACTACATACGATCTGGAAAACTAATAACATTCTCACTCTGAGGTGACATTCTCAAGGTGGGAACATGTCAAATAAACTCGAGCATCTAGAATCAGATCGTGGCCCTGCCAAGGCATTCATACAAGAAAGCACACCCCAAAGCCTCTTCCTCCAAACATACCACAGGAGAACATATGACCTTACTTCCTGTCTTCTGACAGAACTTTCCTCTCTCCATGGCTAACAAAATTGCCAAGAAACAAGATCTAGAAAAGAGAAGCAACACATTTCTTCATCACTTTTGGAGGTACTGAATGCACCAGACAACACCAGTCTGACTTTTCTTTTCCTAGGCATTTTGGCTCTTTACCATAGCATTTCTAATCCAGCCAGTTTTATAATCAATTTCCCTCCCCCCACAAAAAAAGCGCTACCTTTGCTGAGCCTCCTCTTATTTTTCAAGAACCATCAAGAGAATCATACAAATGCTGCCCTGAGTACTGTGCTAACTTCTCTAAGAAGAGAAAGCAAACTAACTCAATCAAAGACAAATGAAGTCAAAAAACACGGCCTGAAAATAAAACTTAAACAATTAAAAACTTAAAGGTAGCAATCTACACACTAGAGCCAAGCAATCACACAAATTCCAAAGGATAGAAACTCAAAAAGAAAGCAACATTTTCATTCCACATCGACAAGTCACTGCTACTATTAATTCTCGCAAGTGAGTAAAGGAGAGTTGGAAGGATGAGAGTTGAGTAAGAACTCTCCATTAATGGCTTCTCACAGAAACCGCTAACAGATAGAGATACAGTTTTTTAAAAACTATCTGAACAACAAAGCTAAAGAAAGAGAAGGGTCCCAGGAATTATGAGAAGGCTGATAGAAAAGTGACAAACTGAGGACAGTAGAGAGAAGAAAACGGGCAGCCTGGACCACTAAAACCCTAGCTACTTAAAAGCAGGCTAGTCTCTACTACACAAGGAAAACCCAGAGGGCAAGGAGATGCAGGAGTACACAGCAGATAAACAGGAGTGGCATTCCAAAAGAAGTCTATGAACAATGTCTGGTCTCATTGTGAAAGTGACACATTTGGTGCAGCAGGCCAACAACTGAGAAGTAATCTACAACAGAGCCAGACTGGAGACAGGCATAATCAAAGACTGTTTTGAAAAAAAGATCTAATGTTTGGGGGAAAAAAAAGAAAGCTATTTGAGGAAGGTCTCTGGGGTCACCCTGCCACAGAGACTAGGAGAGAGTCATTGACAGACACAGTGGTGGAGAAGGGAAGGGCAAACCACAGACACCTGAATAGTCTGAGCAGTGTGAGGTAAGGCCATGGAGGGCAGTGGCCCTACCCACTGTGCTGGTGGCCTGTGGTTTTCTGTGAGGGCTAGCTCTGAAAGCTCCAAGATTGAGTGTAAAAGACTGTGCCCCCTCTCCCCCCAACCCCTGCTACTTCTAACACAGAACTAGTGGCTCCCCTACACACCTGTGAGCTCAGAAACACACTTTAGTTGGTTGTTAGAATGAAAACAACCACCAGGTAGGAAATATACCTATATAGATTTTGCCAGAAAGAAAAGGCAGGGGCAGGACTCCAGAGACATACACCAAAAATGAGCAGGAAAACACATAAGACCTGGTTTTGACTTACTGTTCCAGCACCACCACCCAATATAGAGTGGATACTGATAGTATAAGACCTAGACAAAAAAAAAAAAAAACAAAAAACAAAAAACAAAAAAAAACCTCACCCCAATACCTCAATGTGGAGGAAATTTTTGAACTCATTTAAGATTTATTTTGTATTTTCCTTTTCCTTTTTCTTTTCTTTTCTTCCCCCCCCCCCATTTTTATTAATATATAAATGTAACACATAGTATTTACAATGAATTTGGGTGTTTCGTACATCTATGTATCACATC